>JAOVYW010002063.1:0-15490 GCA_025775045.1 Hiodon tergisus
CCTGTTAGTCAGGCATGTAAAATAATAAACCTCATAAAACGGTTCCAAAAACACATTTCCTGTTCCTTCATTGTCGCTGTTCTTCCTCTGCCCCGAGCAAAGAAATTCTCTGTAGCTCTGCAAACCGTCTGTGCACTGCACGTTGCTTCCTCTGTCCTCCGACACAGAGAACCGCACGCACGATTCTCAGAATTCAGCAAACAATACTGTTTCCCGTAACCCCCAACTAGCGTTATCTGCCGTCACATGACCTGTGGTGAGAAAATGAGAAAATTATTTTAAAATAGTTTTGACTTTTCCTGTGTTAATCTCATCCAATGGTGTTTGTCCAATTTTCTCAGTTTTGTACAGTATCTGCCTCATCATTGGATTGGTGCAGCCCAGATGTTTTAGAAGCAATTTCATAGCCCTTTTCGAGACCGATGAGCATCGACCAATCTTTGTCTGAGTTCCTTGGGAATCTCTTTTGACCGGGGCACGACACAGTTCCACAAACCTGTTTGGTGAAAAGACCAGGCACTGATGGTGATGGGTAAAGTAAATTTTCTTTATATGGGGCGGGCCACCCAAACTCACTCCTGGTCGTCATCCCTTGGGTCCTATATTATTGTTTATAATAAATATTTCATACACTCTAATTTCGTGTCATGACCGTTATGCTGCTCCACAGACAAAAATTTTCATTCCCGGTGCAGAGTGTCACACGCTTCCCCCCACCTACGATGGAAATGTGTCACACAGAGGGTCGTAACACACGCGATAAGATAACGCTGCTGGTTTCATCACAACCACATTATGACTTCCAGGAAACATATTTCTAAAGCAGTCCCTATTGTATAAGTAATATTACAGTAATAGTAATCAACAATGGATACAGTTAATTTGTTAGCTGGTTGAAATTTAGAAGCATGCGGTCAATTCCTTCTCCAATTTCACTATTTCAAAGGAGACTAAAAAATATATTGAAATTGTGAGCTGTTTGCCGAACTGGTTGAAAGCCGATGCTAATGGTATTGCTATTACATAGTCATTTGAGAGCAGTGGGTTTGGTCCAGCACTACTTTATTGCCTTTAGATGCCTGCAGTCACTGCCACTGGCGTGCATCGCTGTTGGACGCTGCGTTCGGTCTGCGTCGTCCGCGGGTGGAGTGGATCTGTCGCTGCCTAGGCCCGAAGCCTAATTAAACCCCTTTCCATTAGTGCTGAATCGGACAGATTGCTCTCCCGGAGAAATGAATTGAGTTTTCTGTATTTGTGAGATCATTCTTCCTCCATTAACTGCCATTTACGCTGTCTCTTCATCGCGGCTAAATCGGGTTAGGCCGCCATGATTAGCCAAGGAGGAGTCCCTCCTTGAGCGATAATTGGGTTTGGCGACCCAGCTGATAGCACCATTAGGTCCAATAAACGTTGGGTCTGGCTTGTTGAGTGAAATGGATTCCTCGCTAACAGATGGTAGAAGGGGGAGAGGAGGTCTGGTATTTACAGAGCGAAAACAAAGTTTGTGCGGCTGGAGTAATTCAGTCTGGATTTTATCTATGAAAATTGTTTTTGTTGGTTTCCCTGTAGCGCTGACAAAAGCGCCAATCTGACATTAGCAGGGGATTTTCCACTCTGACTTCTGTGACAGTTTTCTTTCTTCGTATGGTTGTAAAAATAAGATACCATGACAATAAAAGGCAGTCAGTTTTATTTGGGCTGCACTGCCACACACATACAAAGACAATATTAGTGAACAAAGCATTTTTGGAGACAATGCCCAGCTGCCATGAGAATGAGCTAGGATGCCTGGATTTGGGATGAGCACGTTGTTCTTTGGCAACGAACAAAACAAAGGCCTGCCTCTTTAAAAGTGTGGTTCTGTTTTCCTTGCATATGTGTTCATGTGATTATATGTGATTCATGTGACTATATCCGTTTATACAGGGAATTTCAGGCTTTCACCCACAAACGATTTTATTTATGCATTTATATATATTTTTTTTTTACATTATGAGAAATTAATTTAATAAAATAGTCTTAAAGATTTAATGCTGAGATGAGAGATGACATAAACTCTCAGAAAAAATGTTGAATTGTTTCTCCCCATTGACGAACTGAAATCTGTGAACTAGAAAGCAAGATGAGCGCACCGGAATGCTTGGTTTTTGGCTTTCTGTTGGCTGCCAGTAAATCTCGAATCTGTGGTATTTACTCGAGATTCACCGTGAACGTCTTCCCTGAGCAGGCCCAGTACACAGCAGGTTTAGAACTGAGGAGGGGTGCTGATGTCGCCCTCTGGCGGTGAAAGACGCCTAATTTCTTAAGCGAAATGTCCAGCTGTAATTGAGTAGAACCACTGAGTAGGAAAAATAATGGGGTTGAAATAATTCTGATACACAAAACTTACATTTTCTATTTAAACCGTCCATGATTTATAGACAGCACTGTTCAAACGTCTTAGGCACCCTTGTTTTTTTTATTTATTTAGATAGATTTATATTTTAGACTGCGGAAAGTTCTCCAACATGCTTGGAACAATCTACCTACCGATTCCTTTAAAACTGCATGACAGTGGACCTAAGATCATTTGTTTAGTTTTAAATGTGTTTTTTTAAAACACTTATGTTAATGTTATGTTAGGTATTAACTCGTAATGGGTAAACCCATCATGTGACTAGTTGGCCAGTAGAAATGGAATTTATACTTATACTCATATTCCAGAAATATCATGATCAAGATTTGACAACTACAGGTTATCCGAAATGCCTGGGAACAGAAGTGTTTCGGATTTTGATATTTTTGGATTTTGTAATATGTTCATTTACATAATGAGATATCTTAGGGATGGAACCCAAGTCTAAACACAAAATCCATTTATGTTTCATATTCACCTTGTACACATAGCCAGAAGGTAATTTATACAATATTTTTCAATTTTGTGCACACTAAAAACAAAGTTTGTGCACACCGACTGAAACATCAGAAAGCTAAGACAATCGGTTCATAATAACAAACGAGGAACTAGTTTGCTACCCTCGTCACAGGAAAGGAACTTGTTCGGAACTTTGGGACTTTCTGTTTTTTTGTACCGCAAAGCAGAGAATAGGTCAAAAAAACACAGTTAATAATCACTTAGGTCTGGCGTTGAAAGTGGTTTGAACAAACTGATCCCGTTAGAGCGTCACAAGGGCAAGTGAAGTCAGGTCTGGAATTTTCTGCTTGTGGTTTCATGTCGGGGCTCAAAAAGTTTCGGATTTTCAGATATGGGATGCTCAAACTGTATAATATATCCAAATTAATTTATGGACCAAGAGGTGAGGATCGTAGTGCCGATGTCCAAATTGCTCCACGGTGTGATAACTGATACATAGACATGAATAAATAAGCCTATGGTAAGGATTATCCTCGATTGTTTGACAAAAATACAATAACACGGAGCCTTGATCTCCTGTTCGCTGCATACTAGGCCTGCTCTCCAGATCAACAAGTACTAGACCTGGCCCTGCTTCTGGCCTGGGTTTGGCCTTTTTTAAAAGTTTTAATTTCACAAACAATAATGTAATGTTTCCCCTCTTTCTTATAGTTATATATAGTATAACCACCAGAGGGCACTATCTTTCGTTCAGCTTGCCGTTATGTGTTTATCCTGGGATGTTCGTTGGTTTTTTGGTCTCATGTACGTCTCTCTTCGGTTGCAGCGGACCATTATCGGGGATCATCTTTTTTGAGATTTTAAGAAATCGCGTTCTGTTTAAATAATCTTAACCAGACCTTAACAGGTGGGACTTCTGTAGAGGCTGTCTCTGTGAGAACAGGTGGAACTTCTGTAGAGGGTGTCTCTGTGAGAACAGGTGGGACTTCTGTAGAGGCTGTCTCTGTGAGAACAGGTGGAACTTCTGTAGAGGGTGTCTCTGTGAGAAAATGTGCGACATGAAGGAGTGAAGGGTGTAAAACTATGGACAAGATCTTTTTGATGAGTTTTCAGTCAGGGGAATGAGTGTCTGTTTGTATCTTTGTCTCAATGGACCGTAGCAGGTGGCTGGCAAAGTGCAGTTAATCAATAATAATGATGGACTATTAGCCATAAATGCATCCTAACGCCAGACACAGTTTATTTATTTATCTATTTCTCAATTTAGGCGAGGAAAATACATGAACTGAAAAACTGAAAAAGATGCTGAATTCGCACTGTAGCCAAACCAAACGCAACGAGGAGGAGAACAGAGGGAACAGGTTCGAGGATGGCAGTACAACTACAATCAGGAAACACACTTTAATCATTGAACATTGATGTGTATTCAATCAGCCCATATTGGACAAATGCCATATTGAGTGTCTAATAACTCTTCCATTCACAAATGCCTAAACACAAAGACCCTTAGTATAGGGTGGGTTTGACACAAGCCTTTACTTTTTATTACTGTGGTATGTTTTACATTGCAATTATTTTATGCACGGGCTAAAGATGAATAATTTACGTGAATTTGTTCATTTTGGTCCATCACAACTCACGGAATCAATGGGGTAAGAGGCACACCTCATCAACACCTTAATATACATCACACCTATAACGAGATTGTGCAACAGAACGCGATTTTATCATCTTGTTTGATTGTTGTTGATTTTGCAGGTCAATCTGACCTTCATCGGTTTGGAGAAATTTTTAAAAAGAGTCGTGGATGGTGCAATATTAGGGTCGATGTGATTGGATAACATGGGTAATATAAAACACATGTATCTTGGGGAGAGGTAAAAACTGAAATTTTGATTGGCTGCCCAAGTTTAGGTCAAGGCTTGCAGCCAATGATAAAAACCTCCATGTGTATCACATTGCATGCACATCTGTCTCTGTTAATTATATCAGATTTACTTATGTTTCGTTGTTCACTGTATTTTTAAAAACTTATTTCGTGTTTAAAATTTAAGAGATTAATTCATCTTTTGCTGATTTCAGAGGCTTTAGTATATTTTGTCACTATAACTGATGTCTGGGAAAATGAAATATCTAGCCCTTGCACCACACGGGAAAAACTGGCCGGGAGTCACGGTTTCATTTTAACAGTTTGTAATTTTGGCAGGAGTCACAATCACACTGTGGTGCTGAAACGTTCACCAGGATCTAGAGGAGACCCGCCCCTTTCTGTTGCTGGGTTAATTGAGCTGTTTGGAGTCTGGAGGACAGAAGAGGCTCCAAAGACTGTTTAAAACGGACCCCCCCCCCACCTCAGGCCTGCTTCCTTATGAACTTGACAGCCCCCTCAAAAAAAGCACTGACAAAAATGTAAGCAAACAGACGAATAAAACAATGTGACAGGTTAAACAACGAAACCCAATCTCTCTGCTTTTGCACAGTGGTGTGGAAACATCAAATACAACATGTGTGTGATACCACAGTGCAGAGGCCAATCCTTCCTCACCATAAACTGAATAAACACTACTTACAGTAGTCACACATCAATGTTGTAGTTTGCATCACATTTGCAGTTCATTAGGTAATTTTTTTACCATACATAAATGCCCTTTATGTATACATTAGGTCTCAACATGGCTAAGAAAACTGTAAAATATATTCATGCAGTCCTTTGTATAAAAATGTGTGTGTGTGTGTGTGGACATATTCTGCATTTTGCTGACTGTAAGCTACCATGGCCGCAGGAAGGGACCTCAGTGACTTGGCGTCATTATTAGTGTGAGATCCCATACGGGATATCAGTCCAGAGGACAAAACTGACTAGCGACAGTGCACAAAAGTATGCGTGGAGTTAAGCGTGAGAATTACCAACCGAGATACCATAGCTGCTGCGCTCATGGGTCCAGCTGGACGGCTGCGCAGGGAGAGGAATGTAAAATGTGGTAAAAGGTCATGTTTCAGCTTGTCGTTGTAAAAGGTCATGCTTCAGCTTGTCGTTGTAAAAGGTCATGCTTCAGCTTGTCGTTGTAAAAGGTCATGTTTCAGCTTGTCGTTGTAAAAGGTCATGCTTCAGCTTGTCGTTGTAAAAGGTCATGCTTCAGTATACTGTCGATGAGCGAGGGATTGGCCGCAGTCCAAGATAGCAATTCTGGGGTCTGGTGAATCCTCCCTGGAACATGTAAAAGGTAAAATCATTATGACTTCCCTGTGTTGATTGGTAGACTGAAGACGTTAAGACCAACAGGGCAGTCAACTGGTTCTCATTTTGACCCTTACCTGTGTGAGAACAGAACACACCCAGAGGTTTCAGAGGGCAAAGGTAACCATACGCCACTTGTCTTTCCTACCTAGCAGAAAGAGCTGAGAGACGATCGGGGGAGATTGAAGATGACAGGAAATCAGATGGGCACAAAGTGTTAGGGTGAGGGTTCCCTGCCTGAAAAAGTGCATTAATGCTGAGAGATGATCGGGGGAGATTGGAGTTGACAGGAGATCAGATAGGCAAAATGTTGAGGTTAGGGTTCTCTGCCTGCAAATGTGCATTAGTGCTGAGAGGCAATCAGGGGAGATTGGGGATGACAGGAGATTAGATAGGCAAAATGTTGAGGTTAGGGTTCCCAGCCTGAAAATGTGCATTAGTGCTGGTAGATGATTGGGAGAGATTGGAGATTTCGGGAGATCAGAAGCAGCATGGTTTCTGTTGTGTAGAGAAGCAGCATGGTTTCTGTTGTGTGGAGAAGCAGCATGGTTTCTGTTGTGTGGAGAAGCAGCATGGTTTCTGTTGTGTGGAGAAGCAGCATGGTTTATGTTGTGTGGAGAAGCAGCATGGTTTCTGTTGTGTGGAGAAGCAGCATGGTTTCTGTTGTGTGGAGAAGCACCATGGTTTCTGTTGTGTAGAGAAGCAGTGTATATATATATATATATATATATATATATATATACATATAAAATATTGTATATTTTAATCATGTCCAGTAAAGAAAAACATATACTCATTGTTACAATCATGCAGAGATTGAAGGGTTTCCCAGCAAACTACGTTTTCATACCAGTGTTCTAATTTATTCCTGTTTATTCTAAACATGTATCAAAGGTGTTCTGTGACTGTTATTTTCAACTATAATAATCTTACTAGTAAGTAAATGTAGTTATTTTACCAATATCTGCTATGTGTGTGCCCTGCTGAGAAGCGAGTGTAAATTATGTAGCAGGGTTATTTCGACATCCGGTAATTTAAAATCCTCTTACGCTTACATAAAATTTGATGGTGTGTTGAAGAAATGGCACCAGTCCAATTTATTCACAAGTATTCTTCAAATTGAGATCACCTGAGTCATCAAAGTGCTGCAGCCAATATACATTTTAAACGCATCGTCGCCATTGAATAAACCATGTGACTGTACTCAAATTGCAAGCCTTTTGGAGGGTTTGAGACTGCCACATTAAGCCCTGGTATTAACAGAGCTGCACACTTAAGTTGTTTTTTTTGTTTCCCCCCTATTGATCGACGGTGCTCTGTCAATGCATAATAGAGAAGCACTCTAACACAGGGTGGTGGCTTTTCTGGGAGTCAGGAGACGAGACAGTAGATGATCGCCATTATTGCCCCTTAAGAGATCCCTTGGGAAAAGCCTGGTGCTCAGATCAGCGCACACCAAATACCCAATTAAAAAAGGCTCAAAAGTCTCCTCCGTCCTAGAATGCAATCAATCAGAATTCAATCCCGCTCGGCTGGGATACCGACAGAGGAGGTAATTGCTCATAATGAGCCAGCTAGGTGACAACAGCTTAAAGGGCAGACACCGATACAACGAGGTGTTCCCTTTCACCGCTCGTCCCCGAGCCTGGGCGCTTAGAAGAGCCGGTGCCATTTGTCTTTTTGCCCAAGACCCCGTATAAAGTTACCCGATGTAGCACTTCTGGAACCTACAGTGCTGGAAATGAAGATCGTTAAGTGACTTGCCGGAGGTATTCTTAGTCACCCTAACCCTAACCCTCCCGGCTCCAATGTGCTACATTTGCACCCACCTGCTAGTGATGGTGTCGTGCTTTTCGCTGTCACAGGACAACGAGTCAAACACATGCACACAGTAACTGTGAAAGAGGAGCGTGATCCATGAGGTGATTGAGCGTTTCTACTCTGTCACAGGACAACGAGTCAAAGAAATACACACAATAACTGTGAAAGAGGAGCGTGATCCATGAGGTGATTGAACGTTTCTACTCACTGGTGTGATGGTAACCCTTATCACAGGTTTAAACAGGAAGCGCTTCCCGCCATGGTGGTGTTCATAGAGACACTTCAGTTCTTCAAAACAGTGCTGTTTCAGTTATTCTCGTACAGCGTCTTCTGCCCCAAGAGGGCAAAGAGATGGGCTTCGGGCATGACTGGCCCTTTATCAGCCGGTAACATGATGTTCATAGGTCAGAAGGGTCAAAGGTTACGTGCGGAGGCCTCTATACAGTAGGGTCGTTTTACGCGTTCTGCAGTCTGACCCGACGGTGTGGAAGGGAAGGTTTAATATGTGGGGACAGGCTGATGTTGAGGAAAAGCCTTCCGCATTTCCAAATGAATTCTTAGGGATTAGCAATCAATGGTCTGGAGCCCTAGGGGAAAAGAGATGACACAAATACACTTCCAAACTCCATGACTTTTCTTCCCCAACTGATTCATTATTTTCCCATAACGGTAAAGCTGATAACTGTGCCATGAGTCTAACTTGTAAGGCTGCCAGATAACACTGTAGCAAGATACTTGGAAACACACCAACAATGCTTTTGTTTTTCCCCTTTCAACGTTTCAGTTGGTTTTTACTTTATTCCCATGCTTGCTTTATTCTTAGTTTAGTCTGCTTTTCTACTGATACCAAAGCTGCCAAAAAGCTAACATTTTGTAGGAACAGCAAAAAGTGGGATTTGATGAAGAGGTTTAGAATGGGTATGAAAGCTTTTTAAAGTTTATTAGTCAATACTTGGTGAAAATTGCTCGAGAAATCAATGGGGAGATATTGACTGTCTAAGCTAAATAAGTGACTTCCTTCTGCTTAAGGATGATATAGTTCTAGAATGTCATAGGCAGTGAAATGGGAGTTGAGGAAGACTGTCAATACATATATTATATAATTATATATATTTATAACGACCATCCTGCTCAACTCATGTAAGGCAGGTTCATCTTAAACTTTTTACTCAGTCTGCATATATATATATATATATATATATATATATATATATATACGTACATGCCAACCATAGACAGCAGCCATATTGGGTTTATATACTAATGCATTTCAATGGTTAATGTGAAGACGTTAGTGCTAAAACATTCAACATCTTGCTTGTGGTTGCCCTAAATATGTACAGTAATGGCCAGCAGATGGCGCACGTCCCACCCACGTTCTTCACCTGGGGTAGGTGCTCCACTCAGTTTTCACTTTCATTGTTTTGGAAAGTAGTCATTTAGGTAGAGACCTTTGAGAAAAAAAATCTGTCACAGTTAATTGGTTGCCAACCAATCTTCTAACCCAGGTGCCAACGATTAAGAATTTGTATTTAGAGGAGTTATAATTTTGTAAATCAGTAGTTAATGTTCCGTAATACGTTTTTTTAACATGTCTTACCTAATATACATTCAAATAAAATTCTGTATGGACTCAATATAATGACCATCGATGTGTGAATTAATTGACAGGCTTCAAGGGGAATACCTCTTTCACCAGTCAAACAAGTTAGATTATAATAAAATAGATTGTAATTATTATATGACTGTAATCAGCTTGGTGATGGAGTGAAAAGGTAGTAACAGCTGGCAGTCGTATCTCCAATAATTACTTTTGGATGCACTTTTTGTAGTGACATTGGTTGTATTTTTCCAGAACATAGAAAGAAATACTGGACAACATGCATACCTACACAGGATTATGTAGTATTTTACTCAACAAATAAAATGTTTAAATCGGATGTAAAAAATTGTACATGAATTGTCCTGGTACAAACAGTTGTTATAGATTTTCCATTGACAATGTTCTGTTTGAAAAGATCCAGAGTTTTAGGCCTAGTTGGCAGGATCAGTGAATCACAGAAAAAAAAGAGTGAATGTAAAGTAAAATAAAGTAAAAAAATAACTGTGGTTTGTAGGCAGTAAACATACACATGCTGGTAGTCTTTTGATAATGCCCCTGAGTCAGCTTTTCCAGTAATTAACTCTCCCATTCCCTGATATGGGATGCGTGATGTTACCATAACTTTGCTGTAAAATCAAAGACAGTCCTTAACTTAATGGAAAAAAATGAAATGGTAAATGCAGGTGAGCGTAACACAGCTAAACCTAAAGACAAAACGAAGACACGTATTTCAAAGTAACAAAATGTTTCTTCACAAATTACGTCAATTGCACCTGACATTGTATTTACTGTTTTGTTACTTGGTTTAATAAATAAGTGGCAGTGCACTCAGCTGTAAATCTGTAACCTATGCCAGGTACAGCAGTGTAATACACTTTCCAAACCACAGAGGCATTCAGTGGCGACGAAAAAAGGATTCGATTTGAGGTAAATAAATAAAACGCAGCTGGTTGAACTCTAGCTGACTCTTTTGTGCCTTTTCGTGTAAGGCGAATAAATAAAAGGCCGGGAAATTGAACTAAGGACGCTTCAGTAATGTAATGGCTGAGTGGATATGCGGGGGGGGGCAAAGGTTGGGCCATTCGGGACGCCGCGCAACCTCCGTAATATCAGCCGGTCCCAAAACGCAGTGACACCTCGCAACGGGTCCAGCCTCTAGGCCTTGGTGCTAATGAAACTCCTCTCCTCCAACTTCAGGCCTCAGACACAGACTCCGATTCGTTACCCCCTTGTTTAATTAGTGGGATTGTTCCGGCTGGCTGTCGCCGGGTTGTCACACTACCACAGTGGCAGCAGCCTGTTTCAGTGGAGAGTAATTAAAAACGGTAGCTGCTGGGCACGGGGGGGGGGTGTTGTAATGGACAAGGAGGATTTCAACGTGCACGGGGAAATCATCGAAACGTTCTGATACAGACGAAGGATAAGGAAAAAGAATGGTGCGGTGGGGTTCACCCACCACACACCTCCGATAAATCATTTCCCATGCCATCATAATGCCTGCCAGTCACTCACTGTAAATCCATCATATTATTTCTAAGATGTGAGTTGTTACCAATGGTCCTTTTCTTGCGTTCACCGTAACAAATCCTTACGAGCATATCCCTGATCATGCTGGAAACAAAGCGGATATGTTGAGGCTGTAGTATTGTGAGCGATACACTCTGTAAGGCAGAGGAGCAGCTGGTAACTGTTCTCAGGACAGCGATATAACAATATGGAGCCTCCTGACAAGGGTCAGAGGTCAATGGAAACTAAATGATTATGAACGTTGCTCCTTTGCATAAACTGGGGAAAGTGCTTTGTGAGTGTAGGGGCAGGCACAAATGTGATTACGAGAAAAGATTTTCTAAGGGTTTAATGCACAGCAGTGCTAAAAACTGGTGTTATATTACACTTGGTGGCTTTCAAATAAAAACTATTTAAAAAAAGACTCAAAAACCATTATCTTGGTGTGCCCTGTCATTTGCAGGCTTTCCCAGCGAGCTTACATGATTGATTCTTGTGCCCCTCCAACTAGATTGACTCTATGAAGTTAAACAGATATAAACAATGCCATCATGTTGAGCTATTTAAGAACAAATAATTCTCGTCACAAATGAGGTATATTTAATATTAGTCCTTGATCCTATCAAGTCTGAAAGAGTTTTATTGGACAATTTTAAGGTTTGCACAGAGAACAGGGGAAATAACAGAAGAGAACACATAACTGAGTATGTAGTGAGTAGCTGTTCCTGAACCCAGCTGTTCATTTGCTATCAGCCACCATGCTGTATTGAACTGGTTTCGTACAGACTATGTTACCTGTTTGCGAGACTTTTTTTTGCAGAAAAGGTGTTGAGGGAATGGCTGCTTAACTGTTAGTGCTTTGTCTGCACTTGCAGTAGTTCAAATTGTACACATTGCACACATGGCATAGCTGAATTGAGTCTGAAAATGTTATGACTTTTTTCCCTCTGTTTGATATCGCCCCAAAAAATAATTGTGTCAAGTATTGGAATGTGTGTCAATTTCATAGACAAAGTTAGTGAGTAATGCTTATGTTTTCATAGATAATGGAAAAAAAGACCCAGGTTAACTCTGGAATAAGCACTCTTAACAGATTTTCCAGAGGGAATTCAAAAACAAAAAAAGGAAAATCCGGTGCCAAACTGGAAAAATGATTCCGCAGAGACGGTTAAGACAAAATCCTGGAAAATGGCGTAATAGTAGATATATATATAGAATACATATAGAATAGAACTGAAGTAATCAGTGAGAAGCTGTGTTTAAAGATCAGCTTTAGCACTTAGTGGAAGGTTGGAATGGCCGTCAGTGCAACAGTGTCCTTGATTCCTGGTTCTTGCTTCCATGGAAAAAGATATTTGATTTTGACATTGCAGATCACAGCGTGACGACCATATTTATGAATGTATTGTGTCATTTGATCCAGGAGTATAGAACAATAGTATTTCAATAGTTTAACTTTTTATGATTAAATCTTTAAGGGATACTAATAGTTTGAAGAAACTTTAAGGTTTTCACAAACTCTTAATTTATAAGAAAATATATATATATATAATCTTAGATGAATATAGTATCACATATTCACATTCACATATATTTCACAAATATTCACATATTTACATGCAACCGTATAAATTGTTTTTTATTATGAATGAATGACCTCAATACGATCAAATTAAAAACATAATTTTCAGGTTAAAAAGGATGAACATATAATTTACTGATAGGCAAAAGGCCTACAGAAAATAAACATTTAAATCAGTTAAACTTACGAGAACATTTACGACGAAAGAGATGATCTGATTTGTTACTTTTTAAAACTAAAATCGGTCACCGTAATGGAGGTGGAGGTACAGAACCTGCAATAATAACACCATCATCACCACTTCGTAAGAAAACCGCTCTGGGCCATGCCAATAACAATCAAAATTTGATGAGTCAAATCAAATCTAGCTGTTGTTTAGGCCACATTTAGCTCCTTGGATGTTTCTCTCAAAAGACAAATTAAATTTGACTTGATCACTCAGATACAATCAATAGGCCTTTCAATGACAGCAAACACACAGGAAAGGTTTTCCACAGTTGATTCACTGCTTATTCACTTGGGACTGTAGTTAAGATACATCCTTTCCACAAAGCCTGGTGGGCATGGGTAAGAAACGAATGGCCACAGAGGCGGCGCTTCTACCCACTCAGGTCGTTGACCTCACTAATCCCACTAATCTAGTCCCAGCAGTGCAGAATAAACAGCTTGAGCCATTAGCGCTGGGGAACTTACTGCCAGAGAGTGGCCTCCAGGCTTCTTGGCAGTGATCTTCACCCCCCTGGGGGAGCAGGGGGGCCCTTCATAACTGATTCCCATCCCGGCCACTCCCCAGCCAGCTGACAGGTGAGTGGGCGGGATCGTTGCACGCCGGCACCACTCACTGGCTCTCCGCCCCTTCCCTTCCGTACACGTGCCCAGATGGTCTATATTAAAAACGGCCTTCTTGTTTTTCCCCTAATTTCAGTGAAAGGCATCACGCCTCACGCCACAAGCCATGCCCCCCCACACAAAGGGATTGTGCTGAAGTACAATTTATCTTCTCTCATTTAAACACCTTCACCACCCTTCACTATTAACACTTGTGATTGGAGGACAGACACATCCCTTCCAATGGCATTGCTTGACCCCGGAAAGCATAGACGAGTCATTGGTAGGCCACGAGACAAGCTCTGCCCATTCCCACCCTGGTGACGCTCTGCCAGTAGCTAAAGCTTATTGGTAGCCTAATGCTTAAACCGCTCCCCAAACCGCTCTCGGGTCAGCAAAAAACAGCCTAGGCAGCAGGAACTTTGAGAACTTTGGGCTCCTCACTACTGGGCCCCTCTCTTTCTATCAGCGATCTTCCATGTAATTAATTTATATTTTATTTTCCAGCGTCAGTGATCGTAATGTCCCCTGTATTCCGAGAAATAGGCTCCGCGGGACAGTTTGGGCCAGGCCATTCCAAGGCTTGGGCTTGTAGAAATCCCCCCTCGACCCAACACCCTCAGCCTCTAGGTAGCCTCCAGTATAGTGCGTAAATGAATAATTCATGGACGGTTATTAGGCCTGGTTCAATAGGGGATGTGCTGATGAGGATCTGTGTTCTGTGAGCGTGCCCGGAGGGAGGCTACATGTTGTTGTGTCAGCCCCCATCTGCCAGAGTGCAATAAGGAGAACAATGAAGACCTTCATTTCCACCAGCAGGGCCATAAGCTTTAAATGGCTATTAGCAGAAGAGTGCAACCAGTCAATAACTGACAAATCCTTTTAAAAGCGTTCTCCCCTCTAGCCCACACATTCCTAGATTTTAGTAGTAAGAAAGTAGTAAGAATATTCTGGGGGTGTGGGGAGTGCAGGGGCTGGCAGGGGGGTTGCACTGTAGAGTAGTTGTTGGTGTTGTAGTTGTTGGTGTTGTAGTTGTTAGTGTTGTAGTTGTTGGTGTCACTCCACCCCGACACTGCCAAATACTTCAGCGATTTTTTTCAGTGGACGAGGCTTTTTAAATTGTATATGTTAAAATCTTTGTGTAAAAGACACAATGGGGACACACCTCTTAAAATGAACGATCTGACAGGGCTTCCAAGTTCAAATACAGAACTACTTTGAGCAATTTGCACACTGTCCGTAACAATAAGAATAATTAGTTTCATCAGGCACCAATGACTACTTTTTTTCTAATGGTGCTGGTCGGTAGTTGACTAAGAGCAAGGCCCTTGCCCCTCTCACTAGTCCCATAGTCCAAAGTTATTGGGGGGAAAAAAAGGATATAGGTGGAACCTCACTCATTTATAAGAGACAAGCCAACTGGGTAGGGTGTATCACTGTAATGCTAAGAGTAATTAGTTAAGAGATTTGTGTTTAAATATTCCCCATTGCCACAAATATCCGCAGTAATCTGTGCTGTTAACCCCATCCCCATCTCCATGGAGCTCTATAGCCTGAAGAGACGTATGTGACTGACACAGAATATGTACCCCCGCCCACACATTAGGGACGTGCTTTCTCAATCCATATTGATAGACCACCACTAGATGTGAGTGTCATATTTACTACGAAATGAGTGTCTCCTGAGGGGTGGAGGGGCTCAAAGGTCATTGCAGCTGAATGACGCAGACGCACTGAGGTCAGGTGAACAGGTGTCCGCCACAGGTTAAGTGTTGTCTGTCATCTGTTGGGCTTGTCCATGGCACTCTGTTGAGAGCCGGTGGGGAAGGGGACCCACTAGAGAGGACAGAAGCTCTGACCTACCAAACAGATGTAAGGCACAAGGGTGTGTTTACAGTTTGAGGGAGCCTGAACTTTTAAACCGGAACTGCCCCTCCCAATATTCACTGTGTATAAGCTGGTATCTGCTGAGGACATTTTGTTCTCTCTCTCTCTCTCTCTCTCTCTCTCTCTCTCTCTCTCTCTCTCTCTCTCTCTCTCTCTCTCTCTCTCACTCTC
>JAOVYW010002064.1:0-15489 GCA_025775045.1 Hiodon tergisus
TATGCGTGTGTATATATATATATATATATATATATATATATATATATATGTGTGTGTGTGTGTGTGTGTGTGTGCGTGTGTGTGTGTGTGTATGTGTGTGTGTGTGTGTGTTATTTAAATAGGCTTACTATTATTATTTATGTCAAAAGGCTTACTTGTTGAAGAATATATACCGATCAGTGACCTATTTCTCCACAAATGTATGCTTCTGAGCATCTCAAATGGAATCAAAGAGGAAAATAATTTGACAGAATATGAAGCTGCTGGGCTTCAATGTGGAATGAACTCCAAATGTCTCCTGGACCAGGGGTTCCTATCTTTCCACAGCTTTCATGTCCTATAAATACGGAATTAATTGTTCCTTTTAAAGGAGGTGAGGCTGCATTGAGGAGATAAACAAAACTGACATCCCTTGGGGGGGAAGAAATAAATAATGCTATCCTTTTAGCTGTTCTCTTCAATATCTTAAGCAGAGAATCTAATCAATGTCTTGCCAGAATTCCTTTTTCCCATTTCCAGCAAAGCCACTTTCCAGTTATACATTTTCATAGCTTGCTAATATGCATTACTAATTTTCAGCCGTTACAAATGGATCACTTAACAAAGCAGAGTAGTCTCTTGTTAAGAGTTCTGCTCTTAATTTCCCCAGTGCTCACTGTTGAGCAGCTGACTTAGGGAGACAGTGGCGCCAATGTGGATGCATCACATCAAGGCTAAACACTGCCGCTGGCTTACCTGAGCTACCTTGTAATACACGGTGTGACATTAATAAATCTTTTCTTAGTGTTTAATGAAAGTGCTTGTTTTGCTGAAATTCCAAGATAAAGCAGCACCAAAGCACTATATATATTATTTGAGGAGCAAATACTCTTTGTTAGACAAAATAAAAGCCACGTACAAGCCGTTCCCATTGACCCCTGGGGCACTCATCACCCAGTTGGATGTGTGGTTGGATGCCGAGGTTGCAATAAAAAAAAAAGCTGCATGGGCTTTCCACACCTTAGCTGAATCAGTATTTTTCCTAAGTCTTCAATCAGTAATAACTCTTTTTTTTTATTAATTAAAGGGATTAGTGAATGCTGATTGTATAACACGGAAAGTCTTACAATGTTTCTGACTTAAACCTAGCATGTTATTTATCAAAATATGGAATCAAAATCAAATCCTGCCAAATCCTTACTTGTAATTGTGGCTACCACCTAATTTGAATTATTAATCTTCAGTGTCTAATTCATATTCTGTAACTGGGTACCTTGATCACCGCCTTTGTGATGGAGCACGCTCCTGGTTTGGTGCTGTTCCAGTTGTCTGTCACAGAAATATTTGTGGTTAACAATATTTGCTAGTTACTACATTATTACGCTTCAGTGTTTTAGTTTATCTGATGTTTCAGAACAACCGGTTCATATAAAAATATAACATAACTTAAGTACTGTAATTAGACATTAGATTAGAGGGAGCACACTCCACGCAGTTCACATAATGCATGCAATCCGTCTATCTGCATAGTAAAAGAAACATAATTCACTGAAAAATAATACCCTAAATTTATTTATTTATTTATTTATAATTTATTTATGTTTGTTTACTTATCTGAAATATGTTTTGAAATATCCTGCTTTGGTCTCATGTGGTTGGTTTAATTTCTTTCTTTTGGGAATGATGTAGGACCTTAGTCAAACAAGAATTTCAGACTTGGGCTGCCTTTTATGTCTCCAAGCATGTTTTAGCATATGACTTTGAGTGGAAATTCCAACAATTTACGCAATACAAGGGTGTGGAGTTTCCTAAAATTACCAAACCTCACTACCACATTAACACGAGGTAATAGCTTATCATTAAATGAAATCAAACCAGATCAACTCCATCACCAGCAGGTTTCAGATATGCAAGTTTCAGAGTGAGGTTTATCATTGACTCCGGCTCTACAATTTCTACTGGACGCGCACAGCTCTCCAACCAGATGGTATCTTTGATGCTGAGCACATGGGGCAAAGTAATTAGAAGGATTTCTGGAGCACCATCTGCCAGAACTTTTCCAATGGTTAGGAATATCAAGGAAAAAGAGACCTGGCCTGATCTCCTCACTGGGTAACACCAGAAACCCCCATGATTTGGTACTGACCATAGGGCCACTTAATTCAGTATTGCAAAGTTACTGGCAAATTTTCACCTCTAAACCATGCTTGTCCCCATTGCCCTGTTACCCTATCTTCCTTCATGCTGTTTGTCCTGCTTTAAGGAAGGCTACATTGCTTTAGAATTCCCACAGTCCCCTCGCATTGGTGGTTAGTGGTGGCTGTTGAATATAGCAACTTAGAGAGATGGCTGAGACCTGAAATGCAAGTCAGTTCTTGCTTGGCTCTCTGCCAACACCTGTTTTAGCATGACAAAATAATGTAAAGGATGGTACCTTTAAACCTTTAAATTAATGGAACAGCATCTGAAGCCACTTTTTAATCAGCGAAGCTAGCTCCTGGTTTTATATCTGTCTCCGAACCATCCTGGATTAATTATTTGGATGACTACTTTTGTGGCCTTCAAATACGTTAAACTGATTCGGATTTTTGCACTAACTCTATGCTGCTTTCTGGATGTTCCCTAGCGGTGCTTGTGTGCACTGGATAAGTGCTGCATGGATCAAAGTGGTGTAGGTCCTGTCTTATTTCATAATTTAATGCTCCTGAAGATCCGACAGCTTTGGATTGTAGGGCCTTAGGTTTCCAAGGTGATATCTACTTTCCATTCTCGGTTGACTGGGCTTGTAAACACGTTCACGCACAACTTTTCCTTCTCACGAATAACTGCTTTTTTTTTAGCTTAGGGTAGAAGAAACCAACCACATATCATCTGAAATGAAAGGGCCTTAAGCACACTGAAACATGAAAAGAAATGTTGTTGTGGAGGGTATGCGTTTATTTTTTTCTCAGCCCCTTGACAAGGGCTGTCATTTCCAGCAAATTTGAGTGGTTTCACGGAGCCAAACATTTTTCATAGTCCCATGTTTTCCAGCTGCTGAAAACAACCAATCCAAAATAAATTTAAGTTTAAAACTTTTTTTCAGATTTCAGAAAATATAAGAGCCACCCAAATGCAAAACATGATGAATAAGCTTTTAAAACAATATACAGGCTTGTTTTTCCAGCCAGAAAAAGCTTGTCAATTTTGCCACTTTGCAGACGCTTTTATCCAAAGCTACTTACAATTTCACAACATACAATTTCTACATCCACTTACAATACAGCTGAATATTTTCCAAAGCAATTCGGGTTAAGTACCTTGCTCAAGGGTACAACAGCTAATAGTTACGAGCCTGACACCTTAACCAATACCCTACCCGCTGGCCCTCAGAGGGTGACGCCATTGCTTCTGGTCCCCAAGACTCGTGCCTCACTGGACAAAAAGACTCGAGCAAAGACATTGCTCCGCCCACCCTTGCCTGGGTGTGATGAACTACACTTTGGCTCACTTTGGGAACATTAATAACATTGTTTGGCAAATAGTGAACATTGCTCATTTTATGTAAACCAAACCACTCTGTTGGAAATTTAGAATATATTTAAAAAAATACAAAAATTGCCATGTAATTAATATGAGAATTCACTACACAATCCATATTCCAAACAATAATCCACTGCAGAAACACGGATGGCCTATAATGCAAAACACAAATACATGAATTGCATTTCTTTTTAACTGAATACCATTCAGTTGATTATATAAATACTAGGTTATTAAATATAGTCCACAGATGAAGACACATACATACATATTTTATTTTCAGAAACGTAGTATTTACTTATTAGATCTTCTAAATAAGAATTATTGCAATACAGTGATCACACAGCAAATCCCCTCCTGACAGATGAGTCAAATGATTTTCTCTTAACATCAAAACATGCTTCAGGTGCTGAGTTTTGTCATTGCTGTTCAAAATAAATGCACAGTTCTTTTGTGATGATCAAGCATCCTTGGTTGAGCATTTGGAATCTAAGGAGCAGCACTGCCAGCAAATAAAAAAAATCTCCAAACAAGCCTCCGAATAAATGTCAGGTCTATGTGGCTTATCCTGTCACCTAAACCTGCACCTTTTCTGTCGTTTGTATGACGGGCAGTATTTTGCCTTGTATATCTTCTGTGGAAGGCCAGAGTTGAGTGCTTCCCAGGGGACTGGATCTTTCTCAGATTGTTTCAAAGGTAATTAATTTTCACCTGAAGAGGTAAGCATTCTTGTGCAAACGCTGGGTCGATATGAATCGACTCGGGAAAATAAATAAGCCGTGCTTATTAAACGAATGTTGTGGCGCTGGCATGCAGATGGTGTTTCAGTGACGTCGCATTAAGCAGGTGACTCAACTGCAGGCCCTCATCGTGGGCCATTGATTACTTGAACCCGGATCTGTCTTCTCACCTGTTCTTTACATGCCCTCCGATTGAACTGATATGTTGGTTGCTGGGTACTTACAAGCCTTTGTTAATGAATGGGCCTCAGGAATAAGATGACTCACCTCACACAACTGCTAGTAGCAACTCCATCCACATGTAACACGGAAATTTTAATATCTGCCTATTTTGTTTTTTGTTTTTAAAGTACACAGTAGTTGTCACACTGGAAATGGGGTACATTTATATGATAAAGAAGGTCACGACACGGCGCATATAGAACACAAACTTGTGCGTGCTTGTATAAGGTAAACAAATGGAAAGCTGTGTTTATATGCATCTTTTTTAATAAGAGTCTTCTGAGCCACAATACAGAAGACGAAGAACTTTACAGACTTTACTGGAGGTTGAAGTATAAAATGAGCTGACACTGTTAACCTGTTAAAAGTGGAGCATTGTATTAGACCTGAGAGAAATATTGAAGACTTTTAAATATAGAAATTTGGACAGTAGCCATTTGAAGTCAACCAGGCAGACACGATGAATAATCACCATCTAAGACAGCATAAAAAATGCATGATAAACAACAATGACAACAGCGTGTTCAATGCTGTACTGGTAATGAAAAAGAATGCACAAGCTAACATATTATTCTTTTGTTTAATGATTTTTAATCAGTTTTCCTCATTTGATAACTGGGGTTCTATACCTAGCCCTAATGGTGACATAGTCTGAGAAATGCCACACACACACACAAAAAAAACGCACTGCTCTATGTGCTAATTCAGAATTTTAGGTGTCAGACATTTTGAGCAATATTAGTACCGAACCATTTTGCACCCACCCACCCAAAAATTGCCAGAGAACACCCGGTGCTCTGTCTTCTTGTCTTCTGACTCCCTATTAGTAAAGACAGAGTTGATTGATGGGAATGGATGAGTAGAGAGGATAAATCCTTGTCACACTGACGTTTAGTACTTAATTTCTTAACAAACTGGAATGACTATGAAAGGCAGTGATGATTAATGTGGTTATCCCCGGAAGATTAAGTGACATAAAGCAAATAAGACTCCCTCAATGCTGGCTTGTATCGTCTGTGAGATCACACCAATAACTAACATTAGAGACTTCACAACCAATTAATTGGTTTAATCTGCCTGAAAAGAAACACAATTGCTGTTCGGATAATTATTTTGGAGCATTATTAAAAGTTGACTGAGCACCAAATCGCAATTAACTTTTTTTTTTTTAAGTTTACATTAAACTTACATATAATTTTGCACCTGAATTGCATGATTTGTTACAAACTTTGATTGAATACAGTTTTTTTATTTTTTATTTTTTATTTAAAAGGAGGAGAAGAATTTAAGCATAAATGGAACGTTATTGGCATAAATATGAAGAAACATTTGGGAATGTCATCTTCATTCACGTGTTTAGTCACACATGGCGCATGACTATGAATGTCCTGCTAGAGCGCCACAAAATAAGGGTGCGCTATGCAGTGTTAAATTCATGCAAGTGGCAATAATAATCTGGAGCCACATCCAGGTGAGCCTGTTGAAAATAACATTCTCAGTTTGCCATTTGGTTTGGCACATTGGTTATTAGTAACCCATTAGTAAGGGCGGATTTAGTAAATCCGGGGCCCTGGGCGTAAACTTCCAACGCTGACCCCACACCCGTCCATGAAACCTCCTCGCGTGACTTTTCCTGACATATTCGACGTATTATATTTTGTTTTGATTATGTATCAGCTTTTTTTTATTACATAAAAGTTTTAAAAAAGGAAAATCGGGACAAAATGCAAAACGAGAACACAGATTAGTTTGTTTGCTGTTTGTAGTGCCATGCATTTTGAGTGTATTAAGCGGTGGTGGATCCAATGTAACGCCCTTTTTTTAAATCTGAATTTGAAAACACACTATAGATATCTAAAATGTTCAGTGTCAGTTACCAACATAGTCGGTTTATCTACAAGAGCTAAAGGGAACTGGGGTCATTTTGCATGACTCAGTACAGAGGTTTCGACGCACCTGGGATCTACTGAATGAAATTTTTTCTTAAATGGACCAATTTCATAGATGGCTCTGGTGAATTTTACATGAACCCACTTGTTTGGTGAAATTAGTTAAAAATAATTTTGCACAATTTTGCACAATTTTGCACAATTTTGCCTGAAATCATCACTGTCATTAACCCATTGCATTATGTGAACAAAAGTTGGTAACTCTTTACTTGAATAATTAAAACGATTAACTGTTCAACCAAAAAAAGGTTTCACCCATACCTTCCTGAGACAATTGGAAGGAAAACTCTCGACTCACTTCACTTCTGGAGTCAAAATCCATTTCTAAGCAGTGCTATAGAAGGTATCACTTGGGCACCAACGTGATATCAAAGATTTATTGGATTCAGACAATGTCCTTGTCCAATATATTCTTTTTTCTCTATTGATTCTTGGGGTCCCCAGGTTCTAAATTAAGTTTAACACTGACGAGTTCACAACCTCAACCTGTATCTGATGCAATTAAAACCAATCATATTGCAGATGACTGTAATGGTAATAAAATAGTACTATTGTCTACACTCGAGCAGGAAGCATACTGCATCTTTAAATGAAAAAGCAGGTAATGTCGAAGCATTAGGGGAAAAAATACATGTTAAAACCAACATCGAGACCTGATTTATGTTCAAACACTGGCATATTACTGTCAAACTAATGAGTATTGAATTTTAGCCCATTATAACGTGCCAAGCTGACAGTGGTAGACTGCCATATACAGAAATCCGGAGAAGTACCATGTTTTTTAATTCCCATGCACTGTTTAGGTTAATGAATCATTGACCTGCAATAAAAATAATTTTATCTTTTCAGATCTTTTTTTATTTATTTTATCTATCAGATGAATCTAAACTTTATTGCACCATGTTTATCCTTCAGTTAACTTTATTGCACCAAGTTTAGTCATCTTGGCTATTAGATGTTATTATTATTATATTAATATTATTATTATATTATCTCTTCTGAGGTGGGATCAAGGGTTTCTTCCTATTACAAGACACCAGTCAATTAACTAACATTAACAATTTTTAAGAATCCAGGAGGAGACAAATAATAACCTCTAATAATGTGAGTTTGTTTTAACCAGTAGAACCTGACTTATTAGAACACTAACACAATTCGTAAACACAATCATTTATTGTACATGTTTTATTAGAAACACCACCCCTTTCACATTAATGAACCGCTCCTACAGACAGCGAGTCACAGGGCCATTTTCTTGCTATATTATACAGGCTGACAGGCAACAACGCATTCAGTTACTGAGTTTAGATGTAGTGGCAATTATTATTGTGAGTCTGCTCTTGTTTATGCTAGTCAAAGTTTTGGCTATCCATGAATTTAATACACAACACCTATAATACAAACACCATTGCAGTTTGGACACTGACTTAAGGCCAGAAATTGTTTACAACTAGAGGGTGGGGTGGTGATCGTGGATTCAACTGGCGATGCAATGGAGTATGGAAGTCATTGTTAATTGACTTCCAGACTTCCATACATTGTTTATTTTAATAAGTTGCTCATTTCAGTCTAAGATTATCCGTACACGGGGAACAATGTTGTGAAGTTGGATGAACACTTAGCACATCCTCCTATTTATGCAAGATCATGAAAAAATGCTTCAATGCAAATCCCAGACAAGACCAACTTCATTTAAAAGGGGGTGCTTACTAATTACCACACAAAATATGACAATCAACATACACTTCACATTCAATAGTTTTTAAGTATGGAAATTAACAACAAATCAACCAAGATGGGATGTAAAATTAGAACTGACTACAGTTAGTTAATTGGCAATCAGTCTCATTCAGTTGGGGCACAGCATACCTTAATAATAATAAAAAATAATAGCTAAGAGTTCATCTCACTCACGCATGCACATAAACAGGATTACTCTTGAATAAAAAAGACAAAAAAAAAGTAACAATTTGGTCTTTTACTGAATTTTTCTGGTATTTCCTCAGAAATATTTAAGCCACAACAATGTCATGTTTAATTCCACAAATTCCCTCTGTATCTGTAATCCATCTATTACCCGGAGGAACTGAAATCAAATTTATCTCCATTCTTTGCGACTTCCTGATTAATTCCTCAAAACAATTTCCTGTATGTGTTACCCCATACACAAGTATTACCCATGCACATTTTGTATTACCCATACACATTTTGCATGGCAATTTTTATGATTGCGTATTTTTTTAATTTGATGATTGTTATACTCTAAAATGTAAATTTCCTAATATATCTATTTAAAATATATAAAATGTTATAATGATGCTGAAGCACAAATAATACCAAATCACATAAAATATCACAATGCGTGCAAAGATAATTTTGCAATTATATGCAAAAAAAAAATGGTGGGTATACATATAAAATTGTATAGAAGAGAATAGCATGAGGTGCCCCCACGTTAGTGTTCTAACTATAAAGAATTATGCACTGAACAATAAAGTTGATACTCACTATACAGCCATAGCAAAGTAGATACTTTTTAAAAATAATTATCATTAGTAAGGAAATATTGTTATACATGTGGCAGCAATAAGATTCTGTCTGTATAGTCTTTTTTTCTTTTTTTTTAAACACACTGCATTGTATTTTCTCTGGCAATTACTGAACTTTTAAAGTTCCATTATTAAAATTAACAAACATTTAGGATTTAAGACTTCTGTGAGAAAAGTTTGAGGTAATAATTCCTCTTCTTTTTATGTTGCATAATTTGATAAAATCCACTCTTATAATCTTGTAAATCTAGTAAATTAAATGTATAGTTTCGAGATTCTGGGAAACTAAAACATACATTTAATTTAGAGTAATACATATTTTAAGTTTATTTATTTTTAAATTGGGTCCTATTCAATCAATTAATGTGCATAGTTTTAATTTAAGAGCTAATTCAAAATGAATGGCTCATCTTTTGCAACTTAGGGCTAAAGCATAATATTGTATGCTTGTATGCTCTTTCACTCATTTACATTTCAGTAAAATCGTTGCATTTCATCTGTCAGTTGACCACAGCACACCACACAAAGTAAGGCAGGAGAAGGTAATTTATTGTGATTCTATTCTGGGACAAGGATGAAAGTTTAAATAGGTTTCTAAATATTTGAATTTGTTATTATATTTATTCCTTAATATTACTATTTGTTTATTTAAACTTTGATAGAAATGAAGGAGAGTCGATTAATTCTCAAATACATTACCTCTTTGTGCTGTACGTATTTGCTACAGTCAATTTATTGTACAGTACTAAGTTGACAGCAAAGTCCTTCAAACAATATTAAGAACCTCTTTTAGAGGAATTATTTACTGCGGCTCTTTCTTCTGCGTATCTAAATAATGAAAATCTTTGAAATGAAGAGAACAAACCTGAGCTTCTCAACGAGGAAACACTCGTGCAAAATGAGAGAATTATAAATTACAGTAAAAAATAATTCAGAACTCACAAGTCATAACCTGCCACTCTGGCAGCTCTGATCGTGATACAAAACAGCGTTTTATGTTATTAAGTCTTCTGTGGCCTTGTATTGGTTTCCTAAAGTGCCCAAGAACATTTTCATGGAATTTTTCCCCGTTCTTCCAGAAGAGCATTTGTGAGGTCAGACACTGATGTTGGACGAGAGGGCCTGGCTCGCAATCTCCGTTCTAGTTCTCCCAAAGGTGTTTGATAGGGTTGAGGTCATGGGCAAAAATTCCAACAGACACACTCCAAAATCTTGTAGAAAGCCTTCCCAGAAGAGTGGAAGCTGTTATAGCAAAGGGGGGACCAACTCGATAATAATGCCTATGGATTAAGAATGGGATGTCATAAAAACTCCTGTAGGTGTAATGTGTAGGTGTCCAAATATAGTGTATAACAGTCTCTTCATTGCCTCCACTTGTGAAAGGGCTGTTGAAGTCCACTGAAGGTGCTGCCTATACTTTTGTCCATATAGTGTATACTCCTGCCTGCTCATAAAAACAGTATGGCTTATGAGCAGAAGAAAGCTCTTCATGCAGACTCCACTGGTCTGGTTTCAAGTCAAGATAGTGTTTCCCTCCGCAAGTGATGGATGCATCAGATAGAGTTGCAGTTACAGGCCACCTCTGTTCAATCAGTCTGTTAATCATATAGAATATACTGTTCCAGCTTGTATATACATCCTGAGCTTGTGCTCAGGTGTGCCCATTTGTTTGTTTGTCTTTCAGCTTGCTGCAGGCTTTCTCATTTTAAAAAAAATGTTCTACAAGGCATCTTGCAGCTCCAACAGCTCTTTCAATGCCTGTGTTCTTTAATGCAGCATTAATTATTAATCAAGGTGTGGCCAGAGCAGCGTATACTGGTACACCCATGTTTCTCCTCCAGTAATTTTGCAGCTGCCACAATGTTAGCACCATTTTCATGTACAATGGCACACCCCTTTTCTCAGAAGGGATTTCAAACTTGACTGCTACTTCTTCCAACCACTCTGCTGTTGGTGGTGTTTATAGCACTCTTAAGTTTTTGGAATGCCTCCTGGTACTTCCTCTCCATCAATATAGTGAAGTGGGTCTTTGAGAGAAGAATGTATCCTGTGTTGAGTATGCTGACCATTTAAAAAAATCCTTAATCTTCCACCATTAACATTGGCCGCATGTCAGTTACCAACATATTCAGGATGGCATCTGTTACAATGGCTGCTTGTTGAGGAGTGAGCTGTTTCTTTTTGAAAAAAGAAAAAAAACGGCATTTGAGTATGCAAGGAGAATTTATGTATAAATAAATATTTGCATTGTTTTTAATGATAAATTCTGAAGGCAAGCTGACGAGAATAATTACTATAAAAATCTAAATAATATATAATTAATACAACATATTATGTTTTAACATAATTTTTGTTTATTTTTTTACACAGACATCAGATGTGAAGATATAAACCAAAAACATCTCAAATATATAATTCATTTTATTTAGAATAATAATTAAAGGATATATAGATAAATTAAATATAGAAAGACTGAAAACAAGCGTGTGAACGTAGTAGAGCCGCAGTAGATCGTGTTTGAAAACCAGATAAAAGTTAATTGTATTAGCCAAATGCTATAAAAAAGAGAACGGAATGGAGAAACACAGAAAGCCAACAGGCCTGATTAAAAGGACAGGAAAAATTATCTGTAATCCATCTAGTGCATCAAGTGCATAAGCATTCAATGAAAACCACTACAGTGACTTAAAAAAAGTATTAAAGGCTATTATTAACTGCCTTTAGATTTAGTGCTTCACTTTGTTTACACCAATTTAACCTATTTCTGTGTTAGCGCTATTTTAATCCATCACTATGTTGCGAGCGAGCTGATTGTGCAGCCTGATGCTCGAGAAAAAAGATCTAGTGTGAATGTCCCGAAATGAGTAAACAAAGCCGTTAGCTTCAATTAACATTGAATTAAACTAGACTATACCATTTTCACATCTTCTTATAATGAGATTTTACACCGTTTTTGCTTACCGTGCTGATGTTTTCACCTTCATCTTTTCATGTGCTCGAGCATCACCGTGGTACTTCTGTGCCACACAAGCTCAGCTTTGCATAACTTGCAGGTTACAATCTTCTTTGCTGCATTTAATGTAAAATGCCCCCGTGCCTTAGATGACTTGGGGCGCACACTTTTTTCTGCCACCGGTTGATCCGTACTCTCTGCCATTTTGCGTGAGTCTGTGTTTTCACAAAAGTGATGTCATCAGTAAACGCTCCCCGTGACATGGGCAGTCCAACTAATCAATAATGACATTCGTTGACAACTAATTTATTCGATAATAAAGGGGAGGACGGTACAGATGACAATAATCGATAAAAATCGAATAAATTCGTAAAAAATATTGTTATAAATATCATTATAAGTTCGTTATAAAAATCAAATAAATAATTGGTTGTTGCAGCCCTAGATTGTCAAAGTTGCAGTTACAGGCCACCTCTGTTCAATCAGTCTGTTAATCATATAGAATATGTGGCCCCATGTCACGCTGAATTTAATGACGTGAGAAATTGAATTATGCTGTTGTCCAATATTGCTGAGCCCGTTTAAACGTAGAATGAGACTCGGAATCTGAATCATGAGAAATGTATTTACTCATGAACAAAAAGCTTAATTTTCTGGTTCATGCACTAGAGCAGAAAACTTACAATTCCCATTGTTTGTTATGGTTTCAAAAACAGCAGCACAGTTGTGCTTTCATTGGAGAGAGAAAAGTTACGAATTGTCACACCATATACTAGTATCATTTTAGATATTCAACTCCATGAGTTGCAATTGATTCTGGAGCTGGAGATTATTACATACTGCAGCGCATCTGGGAGTGCCCTGTTGGGGGAAGGTCTGAGACAGTGAGAAGGGGTTTAAAGGAACACCTTTAATGTTACACTTAATTTTACACAAATTCAACAAAAGACGAACTACTAAATAAAGCAAAAACCTAAAAGTGCAACCACACCCAGGCATGCAACGAAGACATGGAAGGTCTCTGGGAAGGGCCCACCATTCCAGGCCTGGGCATGTCCCCGGGGCTTTAACGTGTGCGTCCAGGCTGCGTGTTTTGGAAACGACTGTACAGCCCTAGAAATTGCCTCAAGAAAAAAAAACAAAAAAAACATAAAAATGTTAAAATCGGTGTTTTGCTCAACAGCGCTCAGAAAAAAAAGATTGGTCCAATAAACCCAAAGGAACCAACCTTTTGCGCCTGGCAGAGTGACATAAACTGCAAGGCCAAAAGATACATTTTTGTCAGAGCTAAGGTGGATGCAAAAACACACTTTCACATGGCTTATATAGACCTTAAACATGGTTGGCTGCACTGACAAATTCACCAGGGTACTGCAATTGATGCATGACAATATGTCAGCAACAGCGCTCAGTAATAGTGGTGCTGATACTGAACCCATCATGGTGGGTTCCCACCCTGTTTGCACTCTTTGTTGCTGCCACCAAAACCTCACTTGTCAGCTTATCTGGTCAGGTCAGCAGCCGCCAGTCCATTCTGGTTCCAGCTACAACTCAAAATACAAAGACCCAGACATGGTTGCCCCCAATCTCAAATTATAATGAAAAAATAAACTTCACCAGTTATAGTGAGAAACAAAAAAATTTAACAAAACTCCCAGGATCTAAACGCTAAAGAAAAACCAATAGGAATGGGTTTGGAAGGGTCAAGATGTTTATTTTGTGTGCATAGCTTCCCCGCTTGAAAGGGATTAACACATCAACAAGGAGATTAAAACTGGAATTCAATCTTAATGTATTCTGATCAAAGAGGCTTAGTTTACAAGGTGATGAAAGATGAAATAGAAAGGGTAATGAAAGGTGAAAAACCTTTCAACAAAAACAAAGGTAAATTCCTTTAAATTAAATTATTATCAAACAGAATTGCTGTGCTCAATACTGACATGAATTTAGGCTTAATATAAGGCAATCTATGAAATATGTAATTTAACTGTAAATGTTTTAAGCCATAAAAACGCATTTATACTTCAGAACCAGAATAAATTACATTCAGACACTCAGCAAAAAGTTCTCATCATTGACATTTTCTATACTATTCACCAGTAAACATTGTTTAAATGCAAACGCAACAACAATCATCGCTTGAAACAATAAACCATTAAATAGTCGAACATAAACAGCTACTCCTGAACAGTAGGTCACGATATGAAGCTAGCTTAGCAACTATCGTCATTTCAATGGATGTAAGCATATATAAATTCACCAAACTAAGGCTATAAACATAGTCCAAGTCCTCACCAGCTGCCACTCCGGAATCTAACTTGTATTCGGTTTAGCACAATTTGTTTGTGACGAACGCCAAAGTTTCACGAAAAGGCTTTGGTGACAGCTCTGCATCACACGCACGCACCCTGGTCGAATCGTTTTCTTTTCTCATCCTTTTCCGGTGCTGCTTCGCGGAGAGCGCTGATTGGTTGAGAACCCGGCTTTGCTTTGTATCTGTTCTATATAGTTCTATATAGTTGCGCTTTGCTTGAATTAGGCTTCTTAATTTTGATGAATTATTAATTTTAGATTTTGATGAATTAATTGACCAGGATTGTTCCAGTTTGACTTGACAGGAAGAATGGTTCCCAGCTACAATCCTATCCTCTGCACTACTATCACTACCCCTAACTTCTCTCACCTGCTAACACCCCTCTCCCTATGTACCTATCCCAGACATAGTATCTCACATAGCAGTCTCCCGCCCGTACTAACGGGTGTCTTCACCTCAGAACACAGAGTTAGCCCTCCCACTACCCCCAGTCTCCCCCCTGGTCGCTACAATATTATATTACTGTAGTATAATAATAATAATCATAATAATAATCATAATAATATAAAACATAATGAGACGTTATTTGCCTCATTTGCTATCCGAGGAGCAGAGTGCAACCACCCTATTGCTGAGAAAGAGAGCTTTGCATTGGTGTGGGCCTGGGAGAAATGTAAACATTTCCTAGAAGGCACAGTCTTTGACGTTTTTACAGACCACTCTGCGCTGAAATCAGCCTTCATTTGTCTCTAACACCCATTCCACACAACATGAGCAAACAAATTCAAACCGAGTCGTGTGCAAGCTCTCAAACTATAAACTAAGGATTCTAGCCACTGTTCTTCAGGGACGTCTAGGAGGACCTGGCGAGCATCGCCCTCCAGGGACATCGCTAGTTGACCCGGCCGCTCCTCCAAGGTCCACCCCCCGGCCCTCGCCACCAGGCGGAACTGGGCCAGGTAGGTTTCCCAGCTCCCGGACCCGTCGAAGCGCGGCAGCCGGATCTTCACGCCCCCCAGCGGTCATGATGCGCCGACGACAGTCGCTGGTGGCAGTTGACAGTCGCTGGTGGCAGTGATGCGCCGACGACAGTCTCCCAGGGCCTGGTGCTGCCCCCTGCCGGCGCCGCTGGTCGTCCCCAGGCGCCATCGCCCGTCCAGCGTGGGTCCTCGCCGGTCCGGGGGTGGCGCTCTTCCTGCAGGCTGAGGGAGGCAGTGCGCTTCTCGAGCTCCTCCAGCTTTACCTGCAGCTCCCTCTTCTG
>JAOVYW010002069.1:0-12501 GCA_025775045.1 Hiodon tergisus
CACATACACATACACACACACACACACACTCACACATATACACACACACACACACACACACACATATATACACACACACACACACACACACACACACACACACACACACTCACACACTCACACATATACACACACACACACACACAACGGTCCAAGGTCCCTCTTTTTCTTCCCTTTGGCCTTTTTCCCAATTCTGGGTTTTTAACAGGAGGATTGAATGGAAAACTCAATTTAGTGCTCAGCTGGCCCTCTAGACACAAAGCTGTTTCTCCCAAATATGCAAGCTTTTCACTGTACAGAATACTTGTAATATTCACAAAACAGGGCAACATAATTGCCAGACATAATTTAAATCCACTGCAGGAGGTATAGTCCAGGAGATTGTTGAACAGAATAACCGTCTTAATTCATTATTGAATGCATCACATGAGTTTATGAAGAAGTGAAATGAGAGAGAAGTATATACTAAAATTATTTGAGGTTTTTGTATATATTTTGGGTGTATATACAATTTACAATTTAGTTGCTTAGCAGATACTTCCAAAGCGACTTACACAGGTTACAATTTCTACATTCATCCAATTATACAGCTGGATATTTTACTGAAACAATTCAGGTTAAGTACTTTGCTCAAGGATACAACAGCTGGGGTGGGACTTGAAACTGCAAGCTTTCAGTTACAAGCCTACCACTTTAATCACTACACCCAAACTGTGGGTCACGACCCCAACTGGGGTCCCTACATCAGAGGACAGGGGCCACCTTGGCATCTTGTCTTTTTTTCATGTCTTGCCTTGCCTCAATTCAGTGCACTACATAGCCACAGTGTAACAATCTACCTTGCAATAGATGCAGTGATCTCCACCAATAAAATCACAAAGCAATGTTGTTAGCACTGGCTTTAGCCCCGATTATTCTGACAACAAACTGATCAGATTCACATCAGTAATATTACACAACGCCGGGCTATAAAACAATGTTTAACTTTAGCTAAGCTTAACTAACTAATACAGAAGAGAACAGAATTTGTCACAAGGCGTGGAACAAATTGTATTTTCTGGAGGCAAACCAGAAAACCCAGGGCCAAAAAAAAAAACAGGGAAATTATTCCCTGACCAGAGGCAGTCAGGAGAACTCCTAGAAAATGCCTTAATAGTAAACTCATACAGAGTAAAGCAGTGAGGAAGCTGACTAGATGGTTTAGCAGCTTCAGTACTTTGTGGGAGGTTCGTGCTTGGTTCTTGCTGCCAGGACTGCACTGGAGATACCACTCTTCGGATTAGCCTCATATTATCTCTCCCATGCCCGGGATGGGGGGTGGCGGGGTGGGGGCTCTCAAGATTAAAAGCAGAATATGGTTGGAAGCTGACAAGCAAGCTGTACAGTAAATGAATGCAATGTTTGCATGACAATTGTGTTGCCTCAGCAGGAATAAACTATAGTGGCGTACAAAAGCCAAACAATGGCCTCTTGAGAGCACGGCCAGACCAATGGGGGTGGGCCTGCTAATAAAGAGGCGGCAGCAGCGTACGCCAGATGAAACATCTCGTTGCCGTTGTATTATTAACGTGGGATTCGAATGTGGATGAGATCATCAAAATGTATTGTTCTGTAGGTGGACATACAGGAACTTACATGAAATATTGTCAATTACATATGCTGTAACATCACTGCCTTTAGCATAAGAGAGTATTGCACGAAAAATGACATGACCAAAACATTTCATTTAATCTCTCAGTTATATATATATATATATATATATATATATATATATAACAGGATTGGTGCATGTAACACACCAGTAACATGTGCATCAGCACATATTTTTCGACTAATTATCCTGCAGTGCGTTGTTGATGACTGTGATTGCTACCAAATTAAATACGAATTTTGCTTGGTTTTGAGATCACATAAGGTTTGGTTTAGAAGAGTGGTGCAAAAATAGATTACAAAAAGTTGTGTTTTTGAAATAGAGTCCAGACTCATCACACCATAACACTCTACTCCTCACTCTGTTCTATTCAAATCTACATTTTGCTAAACCAGAAAAGGTTTAAAACCTTGCACTTTGCATGGGAAAGAAATTGCAGAGCATTCTATAAGACTGCCTTCTATATTATATAGTGAATCTACTTGTTTCTGTATGGAGACAGTTCATGACTTTTTGATTTTAATATTTGCAGAGTAGTCACAATGAGACAACATTTAACAGTATTTTTTTCATTTTGTGTGCAGTAACGTTTACAGCGATGCAAAACCAAGTGAGAATGATATAAACTTGATACGCAGCTGTCCAGAACCATCTCTCCGGGCACCTGCCTCCAAAGAAACACACAACACAACAGCTTTATCAATTACAGCAGATAACAAATGTCACTCTTACACCACTGTCTCGACTTCTCCTGCATTGTAGTTCAGCTGGCAGTCATCTCGTTTCTCTCCCGTCCTCACCTCTTCAGCGTGCTGACATGTGCTAAGTTTCTCTGTGACAGTTCAAATTAAGCCTGTCTGCAGCAAGCAAGTGGGCTGTAAAACTGCATCGAGCTAATGAATGGTGGGGGAGTGGGACGATGTTTGTGTGAATGTTTGGGGCATCTGGTTTAAAAAAAATGAAATAAAATTACAATAATAATTTAAAGCCTTTTAAGAGAATGCAGAGGCAGACCGCCACGTCGCTTTGATTGCTTGGTATTGAGCCAAACAAGTAATGTTTGCGCCTGAAGAAAGGCCTCAGACCAGGTCAGAGTACTGCAGGGCAAAAAGTAAGAGTGACCACCACACAAGTGTTCATTGACCGTTTGTAACCATGATAACAATGGGCGCATTCTAGAAACAGAAACCCAGGGTTGATAGATGATTAAATGTTTTAGTTATTTGTTGTTTTAAAGTTCATCTACAGAAAGTTTTGATTCAACACTCAGCTTCGTTGGTGAACAACACCAAATTTGTTGCTGTCACAATGTCCTCTGGACTTTCCCCTAGACATTAGTGAGCGCTAAGCTTCTGTTGGGCCATCTGGCCCGCAAATGATGACTGCTTATCTGCCTTTGGCGTCTTTGATGCAGTGAAACTGGCAAGCGTGAACACAGCAATGAAGGTGGCAGGTAGTGACGCGGAGATGTTGGCAAGACACGCCATGTCCAGCGATGTGTCTTGTAAAGAACATAACCCACATTGTCATTCAACAAGTTAAATCGTCCCATCACCTGTGTCAACTCACCTCTCTGCCTAATGAGGTAATGTGCCATTGTTGCCAGAGTCGGTGACTCTCAAGCATGTTATGATCAGTCACGAAGGACCAATTAATCAAAATGAACCAAAGCCTACTTTGTTTGTCCCTCTGAAACAATTTTTTTATTTTTTTATTCTCACTATACGCCCTTCACCCATCTGTACAGCTGGATTTGCGCCAAAGCAATTCAAGTTGAGTGCCCTGCCCTGCATGCTCAATCTCCAATGGGATTTGAACCAGAAACCTACTGGTCACAAGTTGACTACATCAATATGTCACAGTATGTAGCTGAACCTTAATAAGAAAAAAATACATTTAAGTACAGGATTTTTTTTTTTTTAATTATGTTTTAGTTCAAAACCCCTAATGACTTAATTCCCGTTTGACACGTTACAAAAGTATTACAAATATGAGTTATTATTTTAAGTTGTAGAACATATTTTTTATTTATTTAAAAATTAGCTACTTATGAATAAATTTTAAGTGGGCATATTCAATCATTCAACAATAATTGCTTTTTCCCCCCTCCTAAGAGAACAAATTATTGAATTCTCTGAGGTCTAATAAATACTACTCGCATTACAAGTTACTCATTTTTCACGAACAATATATGTATTTTTTTTTTGTCCCAGCAGCTGGCATGTGGCATAAGATTAAACCCTAACCTGAGGTAGCCCTCCAGCAAACACTGCAGCTTGAAGGGCAAATGTTCCTGTTCATTCATCAATGTTACCTCACAGGGCTCTCTGGACACTTAATGACCTTAAGTTTATTCTTAAAGATGGCTTTTACCGTCACAGAGCTACAGCACCGGATAAGAGGCATCACTAGGGATTGAGATAATTTGCATCCTTAGGTATTGCTATTTCTGGGATTTATAATTGGCTATTTGTACAGAATGGTATATAGAGACGTTTTTAAAAAGTGAAAGTGAGACGCTATTTTAGGTAGAGATTTTAAGCTGTTTACCTAAAATCATGGCTTGTTTCACAACTTTAAATCAATCAATCAATCAATCAATTGTTAGCATTTGTTATTTTGCACATTTACAATTGAATAGTCCTAAAGAGCTATTCGGAGGCAATAAGAAAAAGAGAAAACCCACAGTCGATCAGAAAATAAATGGAAAAGTATTACCTAAACTCCCAGGCAGTCAAGAAAATAGCATGATAGCAGAAACACAGTAAATATTGAATAATACAGCTTGATAAAAAGCTGACTTGACACCTCAGCTGCATTGACACTTTAAGGATTGATAGAGAGGTGCTCCACTCTCTGTTCTTGATATTTGCTTGTTTGGTACTTCTCTGGAGATTAGCTCTTGCTGGCTTGCCCAGCATATCTCTCCTGCGCCAGGGAGAAAGGGAGGAAAAGTTGAGAGAGAGAAAGCAATTTATGATGAGCAACAAATAATAATACAGTGCCGTGTTGTATCATGCTGGCTCGGCAGATATAAACTATGGAAGCACACAAATATAAATTTTACACTTAGCCATGAGGAAGATCTGATATAGCCACGCCCCCTTAAGAATAAGACCATACCAACTGTAGGTAAGCCTACTGATGGAGAAGCGTCAGCATGGAAATCTCTTATCCCTGGGAAGATACAGCGGCCTTCCATCTTAGCACCCAAGATGGCTAACGGAAAAACCGAACTGGCAAACAACAACTGCAAAAGAAAACAAGAGGACAAGGTAAACATTTTTCTTGTCACAGACGACAAAGTCGACACAAGCGCCTCTTATGATGGAAATATAGCGATTGCAGTATTTATTAAACGGGCTTGACCCAGGCGATCCAGGCTACCACTGTAACAAAACCTCAGAGAAAGACAGAGGGAAGGCGGAGAAAGACCGGGGCAAAAAAATCAGTGAGCATGCAACTCTGGCTTACATCTCAGGTTGTGGAGCCCAATCACCTCTCCTTGGGCTTCCTGTTCTATCCGAAGATTTAACCTGTTAGGTTCTCTGTTGGAACACTGAATTTTTAGTTTTGATTGGTCAGACAGCACGCACTTATTGAAAGTCAACAATTTCACCTCCAAAACAAGTAATACTGGTTTGATTCACACACCACTGGTAATGTCCACTTTGCAAAAGTGGACAGTCTGTTTTGCTTTGGTTAATATCCTAGCAGCATTGTTTTTAAGAAGTGGTAAAGATTTGACCACAGTGTGGGGGGCTGCCTGGGAACCGGGCCTTACATTAGTCTAGGCCAGACTAGACAAAATCACTGATAATTTTTTATGTATCTGTTAGACAGAGAAAATTCCTGATTATAGAAATGTTTCCAAGAGGAAGCTATTATCAAAATATATTTAATATAGTATTCATATGATACCTTGATTTATTGCTCCCCAAATATCTTTTACAGGTAAATTCGGAGACACTGAATAACAATTTTTAAAAGCCTGATGGAAACTTACAGTTTTTCTCCTTTCCAACAAAAAGGTGTAAATAAATTTGTTATTTCTCCTCTTCATGTGGACAAGAGAGGGGAAAGTCTCCTCCCGGTCTCCAAGCACAGCGACTCACTCCAAAGATCTTTATCGCTCATGCGTACAGCGACAGCTGCAATCGCCGAACCACAAAGCTCAGCCCAAAAAGCTGCAGAAAATCTATCATCGTGCCTTTGTTCTCTGGAGGCATTTAGCCACAAAAAAAAAAACAAAAAAAACAAGGTTTCTGATTTGGCAGAAACATTTGGTGTCTTATTAATTATCTGCCTGCCATATTTCCTCGACCCCGCTCTCGTCTAAGATCAGGCGACTTGGAACAGATACAGGAGCTGGGTGTCGGTGGAAGAAAGTTCTCTCCAAAGTGTTGAGTGGGGAGAACGTTGTCACGCATCGACTTAATGAGTTAATTAGGCTCAGCTACAGAATCAGCCAGCGATGAAAAATCGAGATCAACAGTGCATTCACTTTCCCTGTCCTGCGGCCTTTTTAAATGAATTCATCCAGTTTAAATGGGGATTCGTGTCTCCATCCCATGGAATATGCCACTGGTAAACATAACCCCCACGGTCATATAGTAATGGAAAGGGATGGTTGAAACTGGATAATCATCCCAATAATAATTTTGAGAATTCTCCAAAGTTCCTACAAAGTTTTGAGAACTCAGCTATTTGGTACTTCTCACTACCTCAATGGCTAAGCCTTAACCACAGGACCTGTTACTGAAACATTTACCCATCCTATTTTTTAAAAACTTGTTTTACTTTTATTTTAGAGTGAAACAGTTGCTGTCTATTACCTTCTTATCTCTGCCTTCTGATTTGAACAGAAACTCTAAGACCGCTATTTACACCCTCTATAGAATTATCATATTTTTTTGGCAACCCAATTTGGAAACAGCAATTGTGCTAATGTATCTCAGCTTGTCACCATGAATCCCAATGCCTCAAATGGGGAGGGGGGGTGGGGGGGGTGGGGAGTGAGACTAGTTTCCTCCAATCCCAGTCGCCTTGGAGCCTGTGTTCAGTGGTTCAACAGCACTCCAGGTCGCAATCAATAAATGAGATGAGCTGGATTTGTACCTGGGTGCTCCAGCACATAGGGCTCAGCCTGCATTCGGGGCGAAATGCATTTACAGGCTGAGCCACTCGGGAAGCTTTACACTGATTTCAATGAACCAAAGAAATTAACGTGATTTATAAAGGACATGAATTCTGTCGATCAGCAGCATTTCTTTAGAAATTTAGAAATTTGAATTGTCATGGCTCTTGCCGAGGGGCTCCCAATAATAGGTAGACAATATTCAGACTTTAAACTAATTATTTTCCTTTCCATTTATCTTACTAGGCTGTGAAACACAAGCTTAAATAGGCCGCTGATATTTGCTGAATACAGCGCATCGGGTAAGCATAGAAAAAGTGCTTTTAGTTACAATGAAATTAAATGCAAGTCTGCAATTTATTATTTTTATTTTTTTCTGCATGTGAAGAAATTTTTCCCTTTTTCGCTAGCATATAATATTTAGGTGATATAATTCAATTACTTGTTTGACTTTATATTTTGTATAGATTTGTATAGATTATAGATTTGGAAGGGGATATGTGCATTGGCATGATACCTACACAGGACTGCAAATGCAAAAGAAAACAGGGTTGTAAGTACTATTAAAACTTTTTTTTTTAACTAAGTTTTTTTAAATTAAGTTTTAACTCCAATTTCCCCCCAAGCTGCAGGAGAGTGACAAACTCCTTCCACCCCACTTTGCTTTCATAATGCTGTCATTCTGATGTTTTTGTGAAGACATGATGTGTCAGTCATAGATTAATGCCTGAAAAAAGCATGACAAAAAATGGTAGAACCAAAGAAATAATACTTTCAATGCAGTGTGCACTAATTAGCCTCATTCCCTGTACTGGTGCAAATTTGACAGTCATACCAAATACTGAAGAGGCTTTAATTTAAAAAAAAAAAAAAACACAATCTTCCCATCACAAAAGAATGGTGTCTTCTGGGAATGCTCTCCCTACATTGTATGGCTCACTCACCTCATTCATCTTTTGTCATCTAGTGATGCCAACACGCAGCACAGCACACTTATCAAATATCTTTTCTCCCAGCTCCATAAATCATAACTAGCTATAGAAAGTCTATAGCCCAAATAAGGAAAATCACGGGAATTTCTAAAAACTCACACAGAATAATAATGTAAATTTTAAAAAAAATTGCTACATCATTAATTTTCAAAACTCCACATTCTTTGGAAAGCTAAATTGTTTTGTAAATATTATTGTTACCTGATCAGTTGTGTCACATTTACACAATTTAAGGGTCATTCTGAACATTTATTTATTTATTTTGAAAAATTTTAAACGCTATTGATGGCTGGAGAAGGATTTGGACAAGTGTAAGCTCTGTGACAAGAGTTTTGATACTTCCAATGAGGGAGAAACAACCTCAAGAATTTATATACGCAGCCGCAGTACTTCAACCCTATTGTAGACCTAAGTTTTCATTCCCCTCCTCGAACCCAGGGCAGATGGTGAGTTGTCTTTATTCTCATGGATAATATAGCACTATGGCAAGGTTATTTTGGCCTGGCATATCTTGGCTCTTTGACCAATCATGTTCCTCCCACGTCTCCTAACTTTTTACAGGTTGAAGCCTGCTTCATCCACGCGTATGTCTCTCAGAGCAAATACAGTAAAGATAAACAGAGTATATACATTGTAAGATCTTCCAGCTGCATGCAGATTGCATGCTGTTTCATTCCGACTATAACAGTAAGGACCAGATCAATAGCGTTGGTAAGCGTATTACGGTCCTAAATTATTTCTGTCTGAATTTCTCGCAAAAAAAAAAGTCATCATTGGCAACAACCTGAAAAGCAATGAGAAATGGCTCACCCTTTTTTTCAAGGAAATTTACAGTTTTAATCTTTTGAGTTTTGTTGACGTGGACCGCAGTTGCATTCAAACCAACTTAGCAACCCAGAAAAACCGTGACAGCATGGTTTGAAAGTGGTTGGATCATTGAGACAGGCAGCGCAAGCAAATAAAAACCAGGATAACTCTCTTTGCGTAAACCCCAATTTCCCCAGTGATACTGTATGGCTTACCGTCTATGTTGTTTTAAGTGAAAAATGACTAAAAGGCTTTCCAGGGAATCATCTTAACTTGGTGCCCTAGTTGGTTTACTACTGCATTTGATGAATAGAATGGTGAGTTGTATTTAATCCTACAATGGTTTCTGCAAGGGGATATATACTTTGCAACAGGGCTGGAAGCAATTAACACAGCAGGTGTTCTGCAGAGCTCTGGGTAAGAGGCATCCAGCAGTGGTGGATTTCTGAGACGATCGGGGGGGTTACAGTGGCGGAGAATTTGGAGGTTTTGAGGATATTGTTATCCAGATGGGTTGAGATCTGTGATGATTGGGAACTGCCTGTTATCGACCACCTTTAAAAATGATTTAAACCAGATTTACAAAAAGGTGAACTATCAGGTGTTGTTCACATTTGAGCTCATTGGGGGGTGGGTAAAACTGAAGGCAAGGAAGGCTGAGAAGAGATTGTTGGAGACATTTGGGATAGGATATATATATTTTTTTTTTATCCCAATCAATCTGGGTTGTAAATGTTTCTCTTTTGAATTCAGGAGTAGCAGCTAAATATGTAATTGATTGCATTTCATAAACTGACACCTGAAGAGAAAACTTTTAGCGGATAAACGCATTATAACAATTTACAAAAGTCTGGCTCTTGGTGTGGGGAGGCCCACCAGGGAGAAAGCCCTGTGTCGATGAAAAGTTTTTGATTTTTTAAAACACAGAAGTATAGAAGACGTGTTGAATAAAGAAGATTGAAGGAGCGGTACTGAAACCACCTTGTGGGCACACCGGTATAAAACATGATAGGCGGCAATAGAGACATACTCTAGCTGTGTAAAATAAAATAAGAATACCTGGCTCAGGATTTAAAAATGAAAGAAAAAAAAGGTTGTCCCAGCTGACGAAATCAACTAAGTGACTGAATTATATGCTTCAGCTCAATTTCTGGCGGGTTTACAGAGTAATTACAGTCTCTTATTTTATGCCAGAGCTGTTTTAGGGAGGCAATTGTAATGGTAGCATAATTATGAACAGAAAACAATTGACAGGATGTGATTACGATTGCAGGTTCATCAGAGACGTTAGTAGTTACGGGAAAGCGACAAATTAAGGGTCATACAAATTTTCAAAAGAAACGTCGGTTTCCTATTAACTTAACCGCAGTCATGAGTTTAACGTAAATCTTTAGTTTAATTAAAACATTTTTTTAAAGTTAGTCTAACCATGAACGTTACAATGATAACTTGGTTTCTGCAACACGTCCTACTAGTTTAACTAACTGTGTCAATGTGCTGAAAGTGACTGTGTTAAAATTAGTCTGTGTGTTTTAGGATTCCTGACATTTCTGCTGTAATTTTCAACAAAATAATTGCCACTACAGAGGACTGCAGTGAAAATTTAGTGTGAAATTCTCATTTTCACCTGGAACACCCGTTTCAGAGGCAAGGTGAAATCTAGCAGACTGTGGAACCTCCAGGACCGGAGTTGCTCATTCCTGCTCTGGGGTAACACCTAAAGGACATGATCGTACGGCCATTAAGAATAGGCAGTGCAATACAGCCTACACTGAACTGCAGCATCTCAATGTTTGAACTCTTCATATAAATAAAATAAAAACTACTAAACATGGGACGTGCGCCACTATGGATGCTGGTATTAAAGGGTTTAAATCACAGGTTTGAATGTAATAGTGCTAAATGTACAGAAGAGTGCAAAGCAATGCAGGTACACCTTCCTGGTGCATGAGTTTCACAGTTATTCCCATCACATAGGACACTATAGCAGAGCGCATGAGATAAGATGTCAGACTAACTCAATATGAAAAGTGACCCATGTGGAACTAAAGACGGGCTGGACGATCCTACGTGGGACCAGCACTGTCCACAGTGCGTGTTTTAATTGCACATAATGTCCCGCCATAACAGCGGTGATACACTATGACATCCACGGTCTCGTTATAGTAAGCGTGGACCCAATGATACAACATTACCGGCTCAATTTTGGTCATCACAGCGCCTTGCCCTGACGCAGCTGATAGGCGCCGGCGAGCTGAGGCGTGGCTAAGACGATGTTGCAATTTTTGCAAACACAATTGTTGAAAGTAAATAATGCAAAAAAACAACAACAAATCCTCTGGAACCCTCATGCACTACCACTTGTGCCATGAATTAGAGCCCTACGGATGCCAACAGCAAGTTTTACATATAATGTCTGATTACAATCACAATCATATGCTGATGGGCAATCAAGGTGGCCGTACCCAAAATGTGGGGTAGGTAAGGTCAACCATAACCGGGAACCCAGCCGTAACCCTAAACCAGCCTTGCGGGTGGAGCCAGAAGAGGATGGGAGTTCCTAACCAGGCAGTATCGGCAAGTCAGACTGGGTGGAAGTAGTTCTTTACTCACGGTTGTACCCCTGTGTGGAAGTGTGGTTTCCCCAGCAGAATATATATGGTTTGTGCTTGTGGAGTGCAAAGCCATCGCCCAAGACCAGATTAACTTCTGAAATCATGGATGGTAGATTGTGTCCAAAAAAAAAAAAAGCTTTAAAAAATGTAGTAAGAGCCGTAATTATGTTTGGAAAATGGAAAATGAATGGAAATTAACGGAATGGAATGATGAATAATGAATGGAACTCATGTTATTATGCAAAATTATATTATTTATTATATTAAATGTAAATATGTGCATGTGAATGTAAAAATGTACACATAAAGTAAAAAAAAAAAAATCAAACACATGCTACATATTAGCATGACAAATGTACTTTTAAACTTTATTACTTTATTGTCGTGCTTCCCAAATCTGATTGATAATGCAATCTTTACAGAAATTTTGGGACCTGGTCTTATTGCACTATTGACTTCTAGTTAAGATATAACTGGAAGACGACCACGACGTTGAATCATCACACAATGATATGGCCTATTTCAAGAGATGAAACGTCTTTAGCCGTTAATATGTATCTTAGCATCTGTGGAGAGATCCATTGGAATCGAAATAATGGTTAATAGATTTCACAGCTAATGTCACAGAGAAAAGTCTCAGGAACCTTCCCCTCAGACCTAGTTCAGGTCCACTCACCATCCAATGTACAGTCGGCAAAGGGAATATAATTTAAAGGCGTTTCATTCGCAGGTTTCCATGCAGAACAAACAATTTCCCACTAAAGATGGAAATCAAAAGATCCTGCGCCTATGCTCCCTACCGTTCCCTCTCCATTGGTACGGCTGATTCCCTCGACCCCCATCCTACTCCTCTCTGCCAGCCCTGGCCCAGTCACGAGAAGCCCACTGCCTGTCCCCTTAACCACCCATCCTAACCGCAGCAGCATTGTCAGTGGATCTAAATTGTGTTTTACGCCACAGGTTGCCTGAACAGCCTTTTTTTAAACAGCCATCCGAAATGACTTCACTCAGAAAACACATGCATGAACACAGACAACCAACGTAGCAACGCAGATAACTCCTAACAGCTGAGGTTTTCAGGCGAACCTGCAATAATCGCTCAGCCTCGTCTCATTTTGCCGGTAACCATTTAGTAACAGCTGTGAAAGCGCTTACTAGACTTTACACGATATTGTTGCAGCAGTGTAAAGTCACTGGTCGTCACAAGATGTAGTCGACGGAAAGTATAGCTAGCTCAGATGTTTGATTTATAGTATAGCTAGCTCAGATGCTTGATTTATAGTATAGCTAGCTCAGATG
>JAOVYW010002069.1:12601-27075 GCA_025775045.1 Hiodon tergisus
AGTATAGCTAGCTCAGATGTTTGATTTATAGTATAGCTAGCTCAGATGCTTGATTTATAGTATAGCTAGCTCAGATGCTTGATTTATAGTATAGCTAGCTTGATTTATAGACCGGAGGCAAATCTTCTTCATGTTCTTGCTCATTTATTATATTATTCAGACAAAGACCAACTGATGCCAAACAACTTCCGTTTGGGTTATTTTTGTTTGGCCACCTTCGCTCAGCTGCAGCAGTACTCCTGGCTCCTGGGTGGATAAGTAGATACACAGTTAAACATTATATTTATTTAATCTAATCTTTCAGTCGCATCATCAGTTCATTAAATTAACAAGGAATAGGCCAAGCCGTGACAATTGGCTGAGCCACATGCAATCAGTACCCTTGTGACATGTGTACTGCAGTGCAATTAGATTTCTCACAGGCATGCCATCTGGCTAATAATTACATATGCCAGTGGACAGAGTTGATTAAGTCCAAATTGCATAAAATCTAAGTTTACTGCTCCGTTTCAAGATGTACATGTTTCAAACAGTGAAATAACTGTGAAATAAGGGGGAAATGCCTTTATCCATAATGAGAAAATAACAATGGTTTCATTTCTGAACACATCTCACTGTACTTGGAAGTTGAAAGTGACACGCCTCCTGTTCAAGCGTGTCCATTCCACATGGCTGAGGTGACGACTGCTGTGTTTTCCGTTTGGCCTGTCTGTGCCATCCACTGGACCTCCTCGCCACCCAATAGACCTGTTTCTCTATCCATTATCCCACCATTCACTGGATCTATCTGCACGATACAGTGGGGATCCGTCTCAAACTGGAGCGTGCGCAGCCCAGTATAAACACAATTTTATATGTGTAGATTTCCCGGCCCACCAAAAACCCTATGCACTTCAGTGAATGCCATCAGCTTGCACATTAAATTCATGCTAGTGGCTAATTAATTCTATAAACCGAAAAGCTAGCTGTAATGCAACTGTAGCTTAATTAGCTTGTTATGCACTGCAATGCTTTAGTCTCCCAATTAATGGATAATTGTCCATTTGCCCCATTTTACTGAAATTAGACTTGATTGCTTTGAACGTTTCACTTGATTTCTCATTTTTGCTCACCCAATCACTTGCACAGCACACCATTTTATACTTTATCCATTTTTACAGCAAAACTGGAATCCACTTCTGTTCTCAGTCCTGGTTCCTTATACCAGACCGTGTTTACATGTGTCAGTAATTTATGCGTATAGGTTACAAAAATGAGCAATTGCTTTTGTTGACCTTTGTGAAGCCTAAAAAATTAAGAAACAAACTTATAGAAAATTGAGCACAGGTAATTGCAACATGAGATGGCTCAATGGGTTGCACGAGTGTGAAACTCTGTGTTAATTAGCAATACTCTCTAGCACATTAAAAATTGACTCTGTGGAGAATACATTGCATAACATTGACTCGCACCTCCATTTATTTTTATTTTTTCAAGATTTTAATTTCTAATGTTACTTACTGGAATTGCATTAATGTGCTCTCATTTTTGGCCTTTTGGATTTAAGCTAGGTCTATTTCTGACTTTGAATAATTTTTACCATTAAATTTATTTACAGAAATAGTCACCATTTTCACTGTAAACAACTACTAATACATTCATTTGTATCCAGTTTGAATTAGTTCAATGAAAAAGAATACATCAACATCTTACATGGTTAGACATAGAAAATAGATGTTACCCTATTTTGTTAAATTTTATTTATTTGTTATTAATTCCATATTTGAATCCTCTCAGTTTGCAGTCAAATCACACCTATAGAAAATCATTTTTTTATTAAAATGATTCTACGGTTTCACGCTGAGAACACCAGATTATAAACTTTTTGTCCTTGTCTGTGGTCTGAAAACATTTTTGAGAGGTGTACAACACAAACTGGGATTCTTTTCAGATCCCTTAAAATTGTAACATGTTAATTTTCAGACAAAAGCTTGGCGCATTTTTTCTGCTTCCCTTTCCACCACACTGTAAAATTTACATGGCTGAAGGATTAAAAAATATATTTACAAATTGTTTCTCCCATATCAAACCTTACCTGAATTGTCAATTTCTTAATATAAAGACAATTGTTTGAAGATAATTAATGACATCAATGAAAGAGAACGATTTTCATCATACTTTCCATTTTGTTTAGTCTCAATGTATGTTGAATCTTTTTTCCCCACTCTTTTTAACCGGTGAATGTCAATGCAACGTTTTAAAAACGTGATTATAATTATTATTTTTATATTTCTTGGAGTGCATCCAAAATTGAATTTCCAAGTGTGCATCGCTTAATGACATACTTTCACAAACTAAACAATAAAATAAAATAAAATATTTTATTGGGTTTTAGGAAAATGGGACTTAATTGGGCCTGTAGGGAAAGACAATAGAGACGATGATAACTATGTGCGACGTGACAGTTAAGTTTAATAAACCAGTTAAAGCCCAGAGCCCAGAAAATTGCACTTTCTTATGTGCTATTAAAACTCACCTAATTTCACAACGTACCAAAGCAATGCTATGTACCATAATTTTGTCTTGAGGTTTGATCCACGGGAGTAATGAGTTACTTCAGTTGTCCAGAGTATGCATTTAATTTCTTACACTGTTCTATATAACGGAGCATAAACAGGTAAAAAAAAAAAAAAAACCTTTGTTACAACTTTGTTTGTAGCCACGCCACAGTTGATTTCATTGCAGAATTTTCTTCAATAAAACAAGAAACACTTAACTTTTAATATTATGAACATGAACATTTTAACACGTTTCAGAATATTATATATATATATATATATGTATGTGTGTGTGTGCGTGTGTGCATATGCGTGTCCGTAAGTGTGTATGTGTGTGTGTGAATTTTAAGTGCATGAGAGATCTTCAGTGATAAGAAGCAGCCACCAGACCACAGGAGGCTATTTGCTGGCTGTCAGTCAGATTAGATGTGATGCGAGCCTTTTGTGCGAATGGTCATAAGACAGAACGTAAATAAACGATAAGGTAACACCAGCTACAGCGGTGATGAGGGGGGGAATCAGGGGAAGATAAATCTCGCTAAGCTGTTTATGGTTTGTATGGGGGAAAAGAAGACATGGTTCCCTGACTGCTTTGCTTTCCCTAAATATCGGCTGTCGGTTGACATGCGAGTAAAAGATAAGGTGAGTCAAGCTTCATTTTAGGCCTATAAGGGAACCTGGGAAATAAAGGTTCTTGGAGGCGAGGGCAAAGGAGAGATACGGGAGGCTGGCTATTGTGTGACCGGAATAATAAGCAAAGATCTGGTGACCATGGAAGGGAGGGACACCTCAATAATCACCTCGCAAAAAAATGCCAAGCTTCGGTAAAATTAGGAATTAGATTTCAGCATTTTGTTATTGTTATTTTTTCCACTTTAAAACGCTACGTTAAAAAGTATTAAAAAACAAAAGGATTTCTCAACCTGCAGCATGATATGAGGTACTTTGTGGGAATTGAGGCAGATGTAGTGTTGCAGTAAATGTGGCCTTCACCTAGTCTTTGTTCTGTTAATCTTAATCAATAATAATACACAGAGGGCTAAATCAAAGCTAAAAGGGGTTTGAGACTAAATTCAGACAGAAGTTTAAAAATCCTATTCAGGATCAGAGGCTGCATTTAAATGTACAGATGAGAAAAACAAAAAAACTGCTTGAACCGAGTGGACGGCACCGCATGTTCAGCTCGAAGATTTTGAATCTGGATCATGTCATTTGCCAGCTGAGACCTGGCATTCTGAGAGGCGGCGCACAACAGGCAGACCACCGGATGGGTTCGGGCGAGATGGAGAGGTTACCACAGTGTGTAAAATGATGGGTGACTTGAAGGCAGGTGGAGTGGAAGAGTACAGTTTTACTTCCTCCACATCCCTGGTTTTGGGACTTGGTTTGTAAACCGAGACACACTGGGTGAAAGTAAGAAAAATCAGTAACAGAAATAACCTTGAATATCCCCAGCACCTGGAAATGGACAGACTATTGGAAGAAAGCCACACTTTAAAGCCTATAAATTCAAATCACAGCACTTGTATTTAGTATAAATATAAGGATACATTAAAACACCCCTTGTTCCTACGCTTACCGGCAAACACAAAAACAGCAAGCAGGTGAATACAAAGGTCTCTGCAGCAGTACGGTTGTTATACATTTCTGAGTATCACCGGTTTTATTAAATATTGGAGAGTTGCTGGAGGCGGATATCGAGGAATTCTCTAAAGGTTTTTTTCTCTGATCTGTAGATTACAGCCACCCCACTTTCCGTCACCAAAGTAAGTTTTAGCTGTAAACTGATCGTGGGACAAAAACTGGAGGTGATTCTATCGAAATGTAGCAGGAAAACTAATTATTTTCTCCAGGCATTCTGGAACGTGAGGGGCATCTGGGGCCTATTCTTGCCTCAGCACATGAAATAATGAATGAAATAACACTGCAATGTCCAGACATCCTGATATCACTTGCTTGCCTGGAGCTCTCCTGTCTCACCAACCTAGACTTTACTCCACGCCAGTGACATTGATCTGTTCCTGAGTCTTTGGCTGCAGGCCTCAAGCCTAAACTTTAGTCTCGGTCCATTAAAAAAAGGCCACGTACGGATCAATCACAAATTACACTCCCCACCTCATGCCGGTCTGTAAATTGGGTGTAGAACCCTCAGGGACACAAGCTTCTAAAAGTAGATGAAATGACTGAATGGGAAAATCCTCACAGATTTCCATTGAGGACCCAATCTCCAATAGTTTTCTTTGCTCCGTGGATTGGTGAGAAAATCTACATGCATACTGCTTCATGGGGCCACCACGGCGTCCGTTTTTCAGTCACATGTCTTGTTTTAGAATCTGTAACTATCTTCAACATGCTCTGCGTATTATAAAAGAGCAAGGCTCTTGTGTTACTTTTCACTTCCGTTATTGTCAGGTTGGGCCACACGTTCTTCAACCTTAGGGCCTGGGTTCAATCCTTTCAGAATAAAACAAATAGTTTTACCTTGGCGACCAGGTGCTTTCTTGCTTGAAATGCTGTCCTCTTTGTACAATCATTCACTTGCTGGACACATCATCAAAATTGGCTTTTTTTGTGCTCTGATTGAAAAAGTTGTCATTATGATAAATTGTGGCCCGTCGCTTTCGTCTCGCAGTGTTATAAAGCGGTGATCAGCTCTAGACGAGGAGATGTGGACTGGCTCGAAAGGACCCTAATGAAAGGCTCAAGGGCTGCCAGGAGGTTGGCTGCTAATCCCCACGGAGTGTCGGTAAAAATGCAGGCAGGAGAAAGAACTGGTCCAGATTGATGGGTGTTAGCGGCCTGCTCCCAGTAGAGCGCGTGTGGTCACAACAGCGTGTGTGCCTCTGTGTGTGTGTGTGTGTGTGCATGTGTGTGTGTGTGTGCATGTGTGTGCGCATGCGTGTGTGTGTGTGTGTGTGTGCATGTGCGTGTGGGTTTGTGCAGTTTCTGGAAAACCAATAGTGATTTGATTTCGCGTTTATTAAGCACAAAAAAAACTACAAAAAACCAAAAAACAATGCAATATACAATAATTCAATGCCGATTAAATTTTCACCTCTCCAGGATAATAACGCAGTATTTTCCTGGTTCAATATGACTGTTGTTTGGGTTGTTGTAAAACAGCCATACAGTCTACAATTTAATTAGGGAAACTTTATTTATGCCCTGAACAGACTGGGGGAAAAAAAAGCTGGTGAATCTTCCCATAATAAGAACACAATGACAATACATTTTATTAAATTTACACCATTAGAAATGTACAATGTGCAAAAGAAAATCACTTTCTGAAGTCGGTTTAACAAAAAGGCCTAATAAGGCTAGTAGGGTAATATATACTCTCTAATGGAGCTTATGGGGGCAATTATTAAAAACTCAAAAATCCACCTCCAATTATTGTAATATATACATTTTTTAATCATAATGCTAGTTATTAATAAACAGGCCCTGCTCGTGATTATAGTCACTGAATTAGAAACAAGATAGTCAAGTCCTGCTCCCTTGCATATGTATTTCAGTTCCCTTAAATGCAAGCGCTGTGCTCAGCATGTGGAATGTGAAGTGGGGTTGTGGGAGTACACTGCCATCTTATGGAGAGAAGGGGCACACAGCGAAATAGAGGTTATCGTGTAGAATAGAGAATGTGGATGGTTTTCTGTGGGTCTTAAAAGCCTCAAAGTCTCCATTTTATAATCTTATCTTTTTTCTTTATCTATGTTTTATGTTTTAGGAGGTGTTAAAGTTGGGGTGGGGGTATACCGTGGAATACACAAGGATATGTTCAGATCAGAACTTTCTCTCAGAAACAAAATGAAGTGTGCAGACGGAGACCTCTGTGTGTGTTATCCAGTTTTTGTGACGAAGGACAGCCTGTGTGGGGCTGCGATGTGACCAGGGCATGATGGATTCTAGGGGAAATTAGCAGCTTATCACATCAAGCAGGTTGGATAATTGAGGAACTGTCATGGTTTTTGACAACTGCGGTCCCTGGAAAGCGAGCATACCAGATCTTCCCAGGTAAGCAGATGATCAGAAGCAGCCTACTCCACGTTTGTGTCATACATATCTTATGCTCCACCGTGCAACACACACTTTGCAGGAGCAAAAACGCTGGAGTTTTCATTCCCACCGACACACCCCATGCTGGGCCTCACGTCGTCCCCTCTCAGCCATGCTTTCAGGTGCTCCTTCTTGGGAGTCCAGGGATGATACGCCATGCAGGGTACAAAAAGGAAACGCACACCGCGGAGGTGGATGGAGAAGCAGAGGTTAGCCCCGGGGCATCTTTGGGGATTTAACATGCTGTTTTATCTGCATTACAGTCTCCTCACCTTCCAGGACCTTCATGTCTTATTCATGAGTCTGGACCAATTATTAACTCTGACATGGCCAATTTAATCATGATTTTAAAGTGTCCGAGTACATATATTAACATAGTTTTTTTCCCCCTTCTTTTCGCACTTGCCTTACGAACAGAACATATATATACATATATAAATTAAGTCAATACCAGAAATCATATCTTTGCAGAAAGCTGTTTGTTCAATGATTTTGCTGTTTTGCTTTGAAAAGGCGTGTTTCTGTGTAGGCGACAGGCGGGGATGTGGCAGTATCAGAGACTCTTGGCTTCTAGCAGAATGTGGCTTTGCCATTCCAGTCATGCTGTGATTTTAATCTTTAATTCAGTTTTTCACCGTTTGAGTTGATTTACTCTGAGCATCCGATACGACTGCTTTTGGTCTGGCATTTCCTAAAAGGTGACATTGCGGTGACGTTCTTCCATCATAGCGTGTGCGTGTGCGTGTGCGTGTGTGATACACATATAAACATTTTGCAGATGTCCTCTCCTTCCTCACCATGTTGCATGAACGTTTCAGGAGCCGACATCTAAGGTTTCTCATTTTCATTGCTGATGCTCAGGACAGACGGTGTCTGCGCCATCACATTAATTAAAAGAAATGATTACAAATAATTTCCACTCACTCACACACACGCACACACGTGCACAAGCGAGTGTTCACTTTGAGGTCCACGTTGATCAAGTCCTCATGCGAGTATTCCTAAACGGCAGATTTATACCCATCTGACATAATTACCTCTGCATCAGCTGCACCGTTCCCCCAGGAATGGGCAGGGACAGAGCTTACCATTACGGCGAGCAAATCACCATTATTGTTGCGTGCATCCGTCAAAGTCAAAGTAAATAAAAAACTATCAGGCATCAGGCCAAATCGAGTGTACACTTAACAGGGACGCCGGAGTGTGCCGAGGGTCTGAACCAGACTGCATTGTGTTGAACAGAGAGCGTTTGCGCACATGACACACGCGATTAGAGTCGAACAGAATGCGGGTCCCCGGGATTAGGTTCTGGCCGTCGGAATTGCGTTATGTCTGTGAGCGCTGGCAGAGAGTGCCCCACACGTGAGGTAATGCCTCGACTGTTCTATTATCAGACACGTGCAGACCGACACGCGTGTTTCAATGCTGCGCTGCTTTCAGTGTCTTGCCAGGGCTTGCCTATTGTAAGCATGTTACATACGAATGTAAGGAATGCTGTCAGAGGAATCAACCCCCTTGAAGTAAGGCATGTAGGATATGGTTTTTGTCTACCTTTGGGATAAGATAATTAATTAATAATTAGTCATTGCGCAGTAAATTAAAGCATTTGTGTGATGGAATAGAAGTCACTAAAAGCTACTTAACTTTATAAAGAGATCCCACATTAAATAGTACACATGCCAATAGTGACACATGCCACTTGTCCAACTGTACCACTTATAGCCCAATGTCACTGTCGTTTTCTGAGGTACTTATTGTAGCTAAGTATTTGTATAGTATTTAATTAAAAACAGCAACTGCTATCAAAAATATCAGTGATCTTGAACATAACAGTGTGCTCTGTGTTGTGGCTTTGATTTTGTTTGCTTCTGCAGTGGCTACGAGGTTGCTTGCTTGTGTTGCACACTTGAGGGCCACTGGATTAATGAGTGCTGGGCTTTTTGTTAGTGTTTTGCACTTCAGGGCCACCGTACGAATCGGATAAGATGGTATTCATCCATCCAGGACTAGCTTGGGCTTCAGTGTGGAGGTCTGGGCCGGAGGGACACTGCTACTGAAACCTACCCAGTGCGAAGAGCTCCTCCTGAATAGCTTCCGGAAAATTACCCTGCTTGATAACTGGATGCAGTGCATTCAGGAAGATTGATGGCCATTTTTATCCCCATGGGGACAATACATTTGTTTGATTTCAGCTGCACGGTCATTTTAAAATGGCACCCAGGTCAGGTGGTTTGTGTAGCAGTACAGTAGTAGGCACCAAATGTATTGGAATTCTGGTTCAGTAATCTGTCTTAAATTAATTGAGAGAAGTCAAGTCTAGTCTTAAATACATTTAAAATCCACTCCAATGATTATCCAAATATCAAAAATGTTGCCAATTACATTTTTTTTAAAGCTAAAAAATTAGATTACGGGATGGTTTCAATCAGTTAATTATCTTCCCTGCATTTAAAATACTTACGAGAGCATTAATGCAAGACAATGCATCTGCTCTCGTGCTCTCTATAATTAAACGTGTTTTGACATGTTTTAATTCTGAAGGGAAGCTTTCGCTTTTAGCATGATATTTAAATATTTATCCAAGCTTACATGAGCTAAATGGAACATTTAAGATGTCGTAAAATGACTTCCTGAGACTGAAATAGTTGAGACTTATCATGTGGGGTCGACAAAGAACACGTATTTTAAGGGGGAGGGGTTGGCTTGGGAGGAGTTGGGGGGGGGCTGTTTTGGGTTTGGGGGTAGGATGGTTTCCTGTTATTGAGAAAAATCGGTCAGAGAACATTTGGTAAATAGCGTCTGTAATATCTTACCATACTCTGAAAAAGACACATTAAAACTAGGCTGCCTAAAACACCATGTCATAGCATTTGGAAACACAGAAGGTGAAATAATTCTTTCTCAAAATGAATAAATAAGTTTCTTTGACAGTCAGGCAATGAAAGAGAATGACGGTGAAAGAGAAAGTCCTTCACAGCTGCTGTGAAAGAAAAGTACGGGACATGGGTGAGAAGGCAGAATGAATTACCCTAGCATTCCAGCCACTGATTGGTTTTCTTTGCCCTGGGCAAAGTGGTCAAAGTCGGCAGTGGCAAAGCCAAAGCCAAGCTTCTCATTGCCGAGCAGTCGGGGCTCACTCTCCGTGTCTTAAGGACTCCCTTTGCCCGTTCCATCATTGACACAGGGTAAGGCCTCGGTCAAATGAGACTGACACCAGCATAATCCAATTGGCTTGCTTAGTGAAGTTTCCTCGGGGCATGGAGTTCAGTGTGATTGTTGGAACAGAGAAATCACAAGGAGTCACCTTTAATTTCACATCCGAGGACAGACGATTAAAAAAATAGCTATTTCAAAAGCAGGGGATGGTAGCCTTGGTGCGTGTTTTTTTGTCAAAACGTCAATATTCATTATTTGATAGCCAGTAATATGTCTATGATTTATATGCTTAAAAAGATTTACAAAAAGAATAAAAAGTGCACAAAAGCCTATGGTTACGGTCAATCGATTTTTCAAGTGTAACAGTTTGGAAAAATCTGCACGAACAACAAATTCTTACATTTTAAACGTAAAACCCCATTGAAAAAAGTTATGGTAACAAGCAATCGAAAAAAAGAAAAAGAAAAAAACTTTTCCATTATATAATTTCATCATGTAGTTTATGCTTACAGAAAACAGATCTTGTGGGAACAAGAAAAACAGCATTTATTTTTTCTGCTAGAAGAAATGCGCATCAATTGTAATATGCAAGATCAGCTAATTTAGTGTTATGGTAAGCAGGCACTGGGCACACGCCAGTTGGTTGGCTGTAGACTCTGACAGAAAGGTCTCAGTCAGACACAGACGATTGAAAAGCTTTTAAAAATTATGTAGCACAGCCAAGAGAGAGAGAAGCACTGATGTGGAGGGTTTTTTTTACACCCAAGTCGCTCAAATCCATAAACCTTTTCTCCGATCCGTTCTGTCATGGAACGGCGTGTCATGAGAGGATTTGAATGATTAGGCCGTTATGTTATGGTAAATGTGTTTGCTTTTGTTGACTGTGTGTAACGGTTTTGTGACTGTGTAACTGACGTAGCCGCCTCAGGAGATGTGTGCACAGATACTTGCTTTTCAATTGCTTCAGAGTACAGGTCAGAGCTAGAGCTACAGCTACAGCTACATAGACATGTTACCCATGAGAGCAGCCCCTGTTGATGATTAAGCCCAGACACAGGAGGGGAAATGGCTGAACAAAGCCAGAGGAGATGGCCTCCGCACCTGCCTAGCATTGCTCATTAGCACAGCTGCAAACATTCTGACTGACGAAGCATCATGGGCATTGAACGTTGTTTCATTTCAATTGGCCCTTGATATCTGTGGGGCTAGGTATGTCTTTTACAGTATTGAAGGCATTTATTACATCTGCTTATGTTCACATTTTGAAGCACAGAAGTGATAAGTTCTGTGAAAGAAGTAAACATTAGAAATGGCTATTTCAAATAGTTGTATTTCTGGTTGTCTCAATGCTAAAAACTGCCCGTCAAGCTTGTCAGTGCACACTGCTTAATATGGCATCCTCACCGGATTTCCTAACGATAGAAGATAATATTTCTTTTTTTCAAACGCATCACTTAAATTATTAAGATTTAATTTTGTAATTCACACACTACATTTAAGAATTTTCCCCAATTAATAAGAATATATGGTGCTGCGTAGTCCGTTAAACATCTTGTATTAGATGTCAGACGGTAATGCACCACAGGGTACAGAAACAGGAGAACCCAGTTGCAGTGCTGAGAGGGAAGGTCAAACTGGCGTGGGTCGAGTACTGGCAGGACAAAGCAATTAAGATTGGGTGAAGACGTGGTCAGTGGCAAAAGCAATGGTCAGGCAAAAAGAGTTAAGACATACTAAATCATGGTAAGGCAAGCATGAACACTCAAATACGCTGCACTGAAACTGAAATGACTTCACAAAGCGCGAGTAATGGGCTTATATGTGGAACAGAAAACGAAGTTGGAAGGTGCAGGGCCAATGGGAGCAGAAGGTGAATCAACCAGTGCACATGGGCTTCAGGAATGTTAATTGAATGATTAGTGGAACCGAGTTGGGAGAAGTGACTGATAACATCTAGTGGGGAACTGGAGCTGTGTTGTGAACTGTGACACAGACACAGGGCCAAAATTTAGCTGTTATGATGATCAAGAAGAGCCTACACTTCCTACACTTTCCATTTATAAGTGGCTTCTGGGAATATTTATGCGCAAGACCTGAGATCCTGTTTGTATGTTGGTCAGTACAAATAAAAAGATCTGTCAGCCTCAGACTGGTCATAGGGTCATAGGGGACTATGATGACATTTCCTTCCTTCTTGGATGCCTAATAATGGCAACTAAAGTTACATGGCCTCATTTGTCTTTTTCTGCAGGATGTCAATTACATAGGTGACCACAGTTAACATCGCCTTAACATGCAAGCAAACACAAAACAAATAAATAAATAAATAAACAAACAAAATCTAACTAAGGAAGGTAACATTTTCTGTGCACAGACTGAACTGCGATACAAAATTCTGCCCATAAACCGCATTGAGCTCCCTTGTAAGCAATCATAGCCCTCCTATTGAGGGATTTCCTGTGTAATTTCAACATTTGTTTTGCAAATGGAAAAGCCATGCTCGTGCAGCTAATGGCGCATAAACCATGTAAAGCTTTCATTCCCTGGAGGTTTGTATCTGCATGCAACGCCACTGAATGAATCTGTCATAGACCCTGGCATGAAGAAAATGTCTAAAGATTTAGCTTTTGAGAAGTATATTATGTGTGGAATCAGTGTGTAATCTTCATCAATTTCTCACACAGGTGGCCATTTTGATTCCGTTTAGCACAGTTAACTGCTATGATCTTGAGTGTAATTTTTTCCGTGGGATGCCATTTCTCACACTTCTGAAAAAAGTTTGTGGACTTCGGGGGGGGTATTTAGTGGCTCATATCCTGCGCCCAGTTACTTAGCGTGTCAGTGTGGAAATATCCAGCAGAATCAAGCTCTATTGCTTGACAAAAGTGGTGGAGAATATGACAACTATTTCCTTAAAAGGCAATATGGAGATGGAAAAGTTGTTTAGCGTTCAGTTTTTGTTTGGATTCTAGTTGTTGTTTTGTTTAACCCTATAAACCATTCCACTTGTTCAACCATTCATCACCCTGAACTCCCTAAATTTGTGTAAAAAGTGTAGTTTTAGCATCTCAAATTTCACCAACACATTTTTTGAAGTTTCATAATGAATTGACAGTGCTCTCTTCCGTATTGTCCAATGTAATAATATCTATCTATTTACTCTTTCTAAATAAGTTGTTATAAACATAATGGAGTAATCCTCATATGAGACAACTTGTGTGACACATTTCATCAGCCTGTGTAAAGCATGCCGGGCATATATCCTGTGCCTGCAGTCAGGTCCAATTTGTGCCTGATCACATTACAGACAGACGGAATACCTTCAGTCTGACATCATTTTTTTATTTAACCTGATGACAAACCGCGGAGCGAAGAGCAGCAGCGCAGTTGTGAATTAACACAGCAGCCAAACGCGGCGCTTCTTCGCAGAAGTAGATTTATTCCAAACGGGGTCCGATTCCAAACGGGGTCGATTCATATCTGTCATTTACCGACATTCATTTCAAAATTCAATGGGATTTGGTTCTGGTATTGATTTCTGCAGTAAGAGGAAATTATCAGGGCATTGTCAGAATGTGACCTTTCGCAAATGAGAGTGGGGTTCATTGAACAGCGTCAGAAACCTGAACCTATACGCTGCTAGGCAGATTGTCAGGCATAATTAAGTTTGTTTATGTGCAATGTTCTCCCTCTGACTAATTAGAAATGATCAACTGTCAGGGTGAATAAGATTGCAGTATTCTTAGTTTTAAATCTTTTCACCAGAGCCGCATAGAGATACATTGTACGGTAGGTGTTTTCACTCCTGACCTTTCCATTAAAGTTAATGTGCAACACACACTTTTTGAAAGACTGAAGCTATGAATCATTTTACTTTCATAAACCCAATCTGTGAGACCTACTTTCTAAGCAATTTTTGCTCTCTTGTACATTTTCCAAGTAAGGTTCTGCACTCTAGAAATAAACATTTTTTTTTGGTCAATTTTCATTTTATTGTTCAGATTATACTGGTCACCTTAAAATGTATGAACAAATAGATGTTACATGTGTTCGAGTGTCATAAATTAACCAATGAAGTGTAGAGTTTCACAAGGCTCCGGGTTATGGGGGGTAGGTACTGTATATAACGGGAGGTAACTTGGTTGTAAGGTGGGTGCGGTGGGTGGCCTGTATATTGTTGAATATAAGATTCAGGGATTGTGTAAACTGGTAGGTGTGAAAGAAAACCATGTAAAGAGGAATAAAGTTTTTTTTAGTTTTTTTTAAAAATACTGTTACTAAAAAAATACTACTAACTATCGATCTATCCAATTGATAAGCATTTTATTTCTTTAGTAAAATAACGAAGCAACATCGAATTTTGTAAGTAAGAGTTGGAGTTGGAAAACCATTTTAATGAGCTCTCACTAATGAAAAGGAATTGATGATACAACTGCACTGCGATTATACTGTGTGTCCATGTCTGTTTAGCAGCAGCTGTTATTTGTACAAAACTTTATGGTGTGCCAGATGCCCTAGTTTATAGGGGGAAAAGGTCATACCAAATTAATTTATTCTCATTTAAAATAAACAAACACCCCTTTAATTTAATCACTCAGTAATAACAATATTTGTTAAACTCTAATACATAGTTTTCAGATGGATATCAAAGTATGTATAATGTGGTATACCATGTTATAATAATAATATTATTATTATTATTATTATTATTATTATTATTATTAT
>JAOVYW010002069.1:27175-44830 GCA_025775045.1 Hiodon tergisus
TATTATTATTATTATTATTATTATTATTATTATTATTATCATCATCATGTACCCCAATTTAAAGGGAGCTACAATATTAGCTTGATTTCTTTACATCTCTAATGTTTACCGGATCTGATCATAATCCTCCTCCTCATCAAACTCCACTGGCTCCCTGTTGCTGCTCGGATCCACCACAGGATCCTCAACCTCACTCATCAAGCTACCTCCGGTTCTGCCCCTGGCTACCTTCGCTCGCTAATCTCAGCACACTACCCCATTAGATCCCTACCATCCTCCACTGCCAGACCCCTTATTGGTCCCTCCCCTTTGGATGCGATCATCGTCCGGGTGACTCTTCTCAGTCCTCGCACCGACATGGTGGAAGGCCCTTCCAGAGGACATCAGACGGTGTGAGGTCTACACCATATTCAAGAGGAAACTAAAAACTTACTTCTTCCGACAACACCTCACACTTCAGTCCTGAAACCCCCCCAGGAAATACTCGGATGCTCATATTTATGGTTGGAATACCCTTGTCTATATATTTGATGCTTAGGTATAGAATGTTTGGGCAATTTTGTTAGTTGAGTAGCTTTATTGATATGTTATCTCTTTTACGTACTCTCAGTCTTTGTTAATAGAGCGATATGGCTCAGTTTTGTATTGCACTTGTGAACCTAGCACTTTGTACGTCACTCTGGACAAGAGTGCGTCTGCTAAATGACAAAATGTCAATGTAAAATGTAAGTGGTACGCATGCATATTCTCACAAAGGTATTTATAAAATATTTTTAATATTTTTAATATCAATATTAATATTTTTATTAACTATTTACCTTAAATATGATCATGCAGGATCAGTCAGTACATTCTTGAGTAGAGAATGGATTCATGTATTTTCTTCCATTTGATTGACATATGAATGATTAGCCATCCAGCTAGCTTGGCTTGTAAGAGCTGGTCAGTTGCACACAAATTGTATTAATTTGCTTTATTTAATTAATCAAACATGCCATGCTTCATTTTTAGGGGGAATTAAAAAAATCAAGAATAATGACCTCTCGGATAAGTGAACCAATACATAACCAAAAGTTATCGGTTCTATTAATCTTGGTACAGTTTACTTTCATATCCACGAATAAAAACAAGCCTATTCATTCCGACCAGCAATTTCATGTGGCGATTCCAATGAAAAGAGGGGGCCCCAGACAGGTGTCAGAAGGATTTGACTGTCAGAAAAGACCCAAAATCCCCTGGCGAAACTGGGCTCTGCGGAAAGGCAGCAGGTGCAGCCACACAAAGCGCCAAATTCATTTACTTTGCCGTGGCACGCCGTTCGATCCGCGAATATCCACCCGTATCCTGCAAGGCAAACAGCTTGGCATTGCAAAGAGGCGTAATTAGAGAGCGGGGCCCAGAGCCCGCCGGTGGAAGTTACAGAGTGGTGGATGCCACGGCAACGCCGCCACACTTCGCTCCCGGATGCTTTTGTTCGCCAGAAAAGCCCAAGAGCCTGGTCTTATCACGATGGGACTGTGTCTCTAATCCCCAGTCTGAGTCCATTCAGACAGAGTGAGAAAGAGCGAGAGAGAGAGAGAGAGAGAAAGAGAGAGAGATGCAAGACTCACTGTTCTCCATGCTACTGATTATCGCTCATTTTAAAAGCTTGTGCACTAAAACACAATTATGTGTTCAGTGTAGACACCTTAGACAGTTATCTTAGAGAGCATTGAAAACTATCTGAGTGTATATTAGTTGATTTGGTTTCGGTAAAATACAAGTTACTGGTAATGTTGATCAGGCAGACATATTTTACTGAAGGCATTATAGTGCTCAGCTAAAGTATAATTTATTGATTACACTCCGATAAAGTACGATAAATACATAATGCAAAACAAAAGCAAGGCAAAATTTTCAGCAAAGGTGCTCGTATTGGGCATGAGGATTTTACACAATAATGCAAACAGCGTTTTGTGAGAAAGTTACATGAGAGAAACAAGGTTCATCATTAACCGTCCAACTCATCAATGAATCTAGGTCTCAGCAGGGCGAATTATCCATCCTCAATGGCCACGGTGAGCCAAATGCTAAAGACTAAAGATGCACTGCAGTGTCAGGTGTGCAGTTCACATGGCGCCACATACAAGTGGTTGACAACTTGTAGTGCAAACATCAATATATGTGAATATAAGTGAACATGTTAGTGTATATATATATATTCACATATATAACCACTTGTATGTGGCGCCATGTGAACTGTGAATATATATACACACACAAGGTGTTGACTAAATCATGAGTTACAGATGTGCCATAAAAGTGTAACCTCCTTGAAGACACATAATCAGGAATAATGAATTGAAATTGAAATCTTTCGAATTTACAAAAATGTTCCACCCAGCCAATTTTTATCATCAATATTATAAGGTGCGATTTTCCCCCCTCTTTGGGATCAATGCCTGGGTCTCGTAGGATTAATGAAAGGCTTATACATTAACTGTTTGTAACAGGCATGGGCATCCTGCTGTAGACCTCCTCTATGCATTAGCTTAAAATGATGACAGATGAATCCTTGGAAATATCATTAACTTGAAATTACAATGTGGGTAGCCAAAATATTAATCTTTTTGCTTTGTTTCCTGAAGGTTTATATACATAATAACCCATCACAGCAGCTTGTTCCCTTTAAGACACATTTGCAATGCGTTTGACATGATACACAGTTATTTCCAAAGCTGCAGAGAATGCGTTTCAAAGGGTGAGCCACATGACGTCTGATTGTTTCACACTTTTGCTCTCATTGCAACGAATAGAAGTGGCGTGGGGTGTGTTCAGTATAGAAAAATAGAAAAATGTTAGCTCTCGTGGCCATTTGTAAAACAAACACGTATGTAATGTGATGTCCAGTCTAGTATTTTTTATATACGGCAACCTTTTTAGGTTTGAGATTCCCTTTTCTTGTGTGATTTAGTTACTCAGCAACTGCACAGCACCCTATGCAGTCATGGACCACAGCTGTTTATTTTAATCATGTATTCGACATAAGTTATTCTCACCTCAGACATGAACAAGGAACTATCAGATATTATAAACATTTATTATCTCCTTCCGTCTACAACGTGGTTGCACGTCAACACTTGGCATCATTGTAAGGTTTATTTGTTTCATCAGGTTTTATTAATACTGTTCTACGCTATGTCCACTAGGCGGCAACAGTGTTTATACAGTAGCAGTGTTAAGAGACACACAGCGCTGTTATCTACTGGAAAGATTAGAGAACAAAAACAACACACTGAGATTAAATTAAGGCAGTAAATGAAACTGCCTTGTCCTTAAGATGGCACTGTATTTTACAGTTATCTCATTCATAAATGCAATCGAGTAATTCTAATATTACTTTTCTTGTCCAAAATTGCATTTGTTGCAATTGTTTCCTCGGTTTATATTTCTGTCCTGTAATTAAATGCAGACGCATACAAATGTTATGTCCAGTCCTGAAATTACATAACGCATTTGCAGTAAACAGTACATTTTAACATTTTTGTTTAAGATTTATATTTAAGATTTTGAACACACACACACACACACACACACACACACACACACACACACACACACACACACACACACACACACACATTTATCCAAAATAAAAAAATAACATACTTTTCCAAAATAAATAATCTGTTTACCAGCCTCAGCCATTTCTGCAGCTATTGGGTACCCATTGGGATCTCTCTAACGAGAGGTGGCTAATTTCAATCCCATGTGCATGTATCACATCCTGTCCTGGGGGTTAAGGAGTCGGCCTACACAGATCACCTAATAAATCCATGGAAAAAAAAACGACCTCTTATTTCCAGCGCTCAATTCAATTACACTTACTTCCACATGACCATCTGGTTCCTGTCTCTCTATCAGTCAGAAACAGATCGGAAGGAAATTGGTGAGTTCCCTGAGACACACACACACACACAAAAAAAAAAAAAAAAAAAATCTCTCTCTCATTAAGTTTTCCTTATCCCGAGAGATACATCACCTTCAAACACAATAGCATCACTAAAGTAATAGCTTACATCAAAAGCAGTTTCTCCTGTTACCTGTTCCGTTTACTACGTGAACATAAAATAAATAAATCTCAATCTGCATAAATTGCGACTGGCAAAATTGACTTTTAATCAAGCGTGATGATAAATGTATAATCATTATAATATCCTGATTTGTTCAATCACATAAAGGCCCAGGGTAAAAAGTAGTTTCCTTCGCTTCCTTCATCTGACAACTTAATTAAATTAGCACGGCCGGGAACAATGCTGGATTTATATCATCTTTTGCCCAATGTTAAAACAAGTGTGAAACGCTTAAGGTGGCCGTAGGATAGGGCGACTGCCGTCTCAGCAACCCACTTCCCAGCATGTGGAAACAGCCACAGTCACCTGACAAATCAGTCTGCAGGTAGGCAGGGATCACCGTGAAGCAGGAGAAGACGCAGGTTATCATGGGAGATGCAGCCTTGTCTGCTGCCAATGACAGAGCTCTTGTACTTTTATAGGAGAGAGGAAATGCAACAAAGATTGGTAGTGTTTGGCTTGGATTAAATATTCAATTTCAAATATAGGTAGTGGTCAGTGCTGCACGTGGTTTTGCTTCCAAATTTTGAGTAACAGGCTATGTATGCCTTCTATGTGTAGATTGTTTAATAAGTAACGTATAAAATGATAGTGAAACGTCATAAAAACTCTGCAGATGCAGTGTCTAGGGAGACACCATTTTGGCACACTGTAAAGCCTCCTGGGTGGCTGGATCAGTAATGTTGTTCGACAGAGCACATACTGAGTCCCATGAGCTAGATTCAGCAGGTCCTAGAACAGATCATGCAATTTACAATCGTTACTCGGGGAGAACGACAGCGCGCAGCCTGGGCTTGGACGGCGATCATCTGGGCTTCTCCGGACTCGTTGCTAACCAATGTGTCCTGTGGACTTCCAGGGTGTCTGCATGCTGGCAGTGTTGTTGAGAGGGACGTGCTAATCGGCGTTAAGCCTCTTGGGCTGGCAATTTCGCCTGCCGAGTGTAACGGAGACAGGTGGCTTGCCACTCAAAATAAAGCCATTGATTGTTCAATCCATACAAATTTATATCAGAATGCATGTTTAAATAATATCAGAGCCTCAGCTTAATCATGACAGCTAAGAGGGTCCTTGATTCATTCACAACCAATTCAATGTTAGCTCTTTCTGGTTTATAGCTGTAGCAGTGTCTGTGATGGGTCAAAAGTGGAGACTGCCGCACCAGTGTAATGTTATCATTCACTGCGGTGAATAATAATTACTTTTACATTATCATTTGTCTTGTATTACATGTGTTGTAACATAATTGATTTGTGATTAAAAAAAACCCAAGGATATCAGGTTATGTTGTTAAAGGGAGAAAATACCCTTTCTGAATGCATGCAACTCGCCACATTTCCACTTCAATCCAATAAAGACATCACGTTACTGCCAAGACCATTTCTCAAACCTAGTAGAGTGCTTCAAACTGTTTCAATCGGAGACTGAATCGTTTATCGGTGCTTAAAGGGAAAAGCTCAGCTTCAACTACAATCCAAATTGCAACCTGTGCTCACAAACTGGGTAATGTTTGCCAGCTAGGTTTAGTGTAACATTGATCCATTTTAAAATGACTTTTTTCCCTTTGTATTGGGTCGAATAAAAATAAAAATAAAAATTTTAAAGTAAAAAATTATAGCATGCACTTACACACTTCTCATGTGTGTACTCATGTGTACATTGCATTTCCATGGCTATCTACTGCATTTATTCATTTCCATAAAAACAACTACAAAACATGTAGTCTTTCAGTTCCTTTCTGTTTATCTTCACAGACAAATGAGAGTGTCATTAGATTTATTTAAATTTGATCACAAAAAAGTCCCACAAGTCAGTAAAATGTAAACTGCATGTAAATAGAATTTGGCGTGTTGATAGAAAATCGCAGTCCAGGTGCCCTACAAAAAAACACGAACACACGCCATTATTCAGCTGAATAAACCGGAGGATGAGAAAGCACCCAAAAACATAATGAAATCGGTTTTTATCTGTCTTTAGAGGAAGTTTTCTTATTCCTGTATCATTCTGTGCACACAAAGAAGGAACTTCCTGAAGGTGACCTTTTGATGATGGTAACCATGGAAACTGTTTTCCTCTCTGCAGAGCACAGATTGCACGCTGAAAGTGAAATGAGAGGCTGGTCTGGGAGGAACATAGAGCCATAGGTCCAATATAACAGAAGTGGAAGAGCTTTGCTATGGGATTACGGAAAGCAAGTCATTTATAAAAGGTGAACGACCAGCACAAACTGCTCATTTATGAACAATGTGGAAACCAGACATACAAATTGTAACATCTGACACAATATGGCGTGCATGTTAAGCAAGGAAAATTATGTCAAGATCAAATTGAGTAACCATCTCAAGCCTTTCAATTTTGAAATATCAGCTTTAGTTCCATACCAATTAGTGTTATTACCATGTTGCAACAAATAACCTTAAATAAAAAATTTTCGCAAAGGAATAATAAATCCAGCAGTGGTTCTGGCATAATTTTTATTATTCTCAATTCTCATGGCACCTTGTTTTTCTTCTCCTTAACCACCAGTTTAATAAGGCAAAAATAGTTTTGCTGTAACAGTCACAGGTGTAACTGGTTTCCTCGTTGTCCTGCCAATTAATCACCGTGCACGGTGCGTCCTGCAGTGGAATACCCTGAGGCTGAGTCTGCGAATCTCTGCGAGAGAAGAGGCAGCTCTGACGCTCTGGCACCAGTTTGCCGTGCTCTCGTCACTGAAAGTTCCTGGCTGACACCCTCTCTCTGGGATCGCGAAGGTAGGTCCTCGTTCTCGCTGATCGCGTCTCCCCAGTCTCGTTCCTCCCCTCGAGCATTTTCAATACATACATCTTCAACATTGCCTACCCGGCGGCTGCCGCCTAACTGGGAGTGCCACCACTGAGTACTTCTGAAGGCCAGTCCCACTGGGCGACGGGAAGGAAAAGATCCGGCGCGCTGTTATAGGTTTGCTTCCGAGCTCCACCTGGGCTGCTCGTCCTCTGTGAAACCCCAGCAAAGACAGCGGGGTTGGGGCTGAACTGTTTGTAGGCACGTGTTGCCCTGAGGATGATAGGTGGGTGGTGCGCACCTTTACACACCCGTATCTTGGAAACGAATCAGTCCTAGCCGGCACAGCGCGAGTGGGCATCACCGAGGCAGATGATCAATAGCCCAAAGTGCAGCTCGAATACATGACGCTGGATCACCGGCTCCACCTTTGCTTTGACCAAGTGTCCCAGTGTGCTCTCTCCATACCTCCTGGGTCTTGGCAGGGGGAGTCAGTACATGCCACGCCCACAAAATCGAATTCCGTTGGTTAAACCATATTCAATTGTACTTTATTTTGTATTCATTCATTGACTTTTGATGAAAAACTAAAGAACACTAAGGCTGGGATCAAATAAAAACCCTTTTATTACATTTAATAAAAATATATTGAATAGGGTATTCTTTTTAATAGAAGCAATAACAGTTACAAAAAGCATAAATCACTATTAAATACAATACTATCAAATGCTATTAGCAGGTGGCCAAAGTTTTGATTTGGTCTAAACATAAATACCCAACACAATAACTTAAATCAACGTGCATGTTTATGCTTGTCTTCATTATCTCCATGCAGTTTAGAAAATATTCTCTTCAAATCTGTCAAATTGGTCCTGTCCATTACCAGAAAACAGAATTGTTTTTAAAACATGCTCTCAAAGGAAATGGAGAAAAAGTATTAATGTAAAAGCCTCATCCACTCATCCTCTCTTTCCCGTAAAACAAACTCATGGTATCACTCTAATGGATTTCTAGAATATTTGTCAGTTAAAGCTTGTTTAAAATTCTGGGATATGAAAAAATTAAATAAAAATAAAAAGCAAGAACAGGGAGAAACAGGGAAGGTCTGTCTCTATTGTTTCCATGGCCAGCCATCAGCACGAAGAACAACTCCCGTTTCTCTATTAAATCTTGAGTATACATTTCGTATAAATGCATGCAGGTTACATGAGCCAGGGAACCAAAAGTATTCCTTGGATAGGATAGTTGACAGTCTTAATGACATGAGGGGAGGGAGTCTGGTGTCATTGACAATGATGAAATTCGCGATGTGGGAGATTGGCAAGCTATATTCCAGGTATTTTTTCGTAGGCAGACAGAGTCGGGTTTTCAGTTATTCACCCAGAGATGTTGGTCAGTCAAGTAGATATTACTGCAGTTAAGCCAAGCAAATGGTCAGGAGAAGACCTGCCTTTCAGAGGGTACGCAAGATATGAAAATTTTTACTTATTCTATGTTTGGTCAGTTAAATGCATGCAATAGTTTACTCTAAAATCTAAAATTCCGATATGGAAGCCGTGTTGAAGCTCTGATCATTCGTAATGGTTGCTGAGCTAAATTTTATCAGCTTGAAGCAGCTTGGCTGACAAATAACCCTCAGATGTGGAGGCAATTTAACTACAGAGAAAATGCGCTAATCTGTATTGCTAACTAACAAGTAGGCAGACAAGGGTACCAGCCTTTGGTATTAATTGGCAAAAGATCAAACCAGTTGTTTTTAAATGAGACACAGAATTAAAACTCCAAGCTCCAAAACCATTATTTTCAGGAACCACTTATACTTAAGTAATACTTTGGTATGTTTTTTTTCCTTTTCATGAGCTCATCAACAGAAACAAAATACTTGTATATAATCGTACATGAAGGATGAGTACACATATCAATCTGGCTTAGATGTGAAATAACAATTTACACTGAATCGTTATTGAAGAGAAGACTCAATTGGGTGGAGAGAAAAAGCCTGCCAGTGAACCAGTGGAATTTGCTGCCAGTAACAATGGAGATTTGGCACTACATCGAATTTGGCGAGAAGCCTATGAATTTACAGGTCTAATTAAAAGGAAATTCCTCTGAGAGGTGTTTGACAAGCACCCGAGGTGCTTTGTTTTAAAATATCCATTATGCATGGGTAAAAGGGTCATATGAGCGCATATCGGGGACTGGTGTGTCCTGGTGTTGTCCTGACTCCCTTTGGGTTATAAATGCAAAATAGATTTAGATGTGTACAATTCAACTCTGAAAATGTTTTGTTTCAGTATTGGAAATGGCACAGTGCTTAACTGTCTGGAGTAATCGTAGACCCTGGGTAATGAACATAGTTAGTTAAAATTTAATTGAGTATTTTGCAAAGCAGAGAAACAGGAGGAATTGGGAAGAAACAAAGAAAATTCAAACAGGAACTGTATGTAGGCTTCTGCTGTTTGCTCAGAAAGCTAATTAACATGCAAAAGCCATTCTGGTTCTCTTCAGAGTGAGATTATGTCTAACACACCAATCAGAAAATAAGGAAAGGCTAGCTTCTTTGAAATACTCATTTCCATGGTTCTATTTCAAAGCTAAATAGTTTTTCAGGTCCATGAGAGTCTGCATGAAGTTTGGTTGTCTCTGAGTCATTATTGTGAGTCATGCTCAGAAACACGAGCATCTGTACCGTCAGCTGCCTGAGGAACAAGTTCCCGCTTCCTGCTGTGTTCAGCTAATAAATGAAGTGTTAACGAGCGTTCAGAGTGTCTGGTTGAACAACTATCTTGGCAAAAATAAACCAGACCCCAGAGTCAGCTAGCCCCTCCTGGTGTCCCTCCCTTGTCTATGAAACAACCTTTAAAACCTTTTCAAAATTGGTGTTGCTTGGATATTTTATGTCATTATTATTATCTAATTGGTTACCCATCCTGCAATTTTTTTTATATCCTCCTTATGCAAATATTTTACTGATATTTGATCGGGTATCTATCGTATTTGGAGGGCTATTATTATGTGCTTACAAGTCTGTGAGAGCAGTTTGGGGAAGGCCCCATTTCAGCATCACAATGCCCTTGCGCAGAAAGCGACGTCCGTTCAGAAATGGTTTATTGAGATTTGTGCGGTTGGACTTCACCGACCGGCACAGAGCCCTGACCGTCTGCAAGCCAGATCTAATCGCCCAAAATCAGTGCCCAACCTCATTAATACTCTGAATGGAAGCAAGTCCCCGCAGCAATGTTCCAACATCTAGTGGAAAGCCTTCCCAGAAGAGCGAAGGCCATTAGAGTAGCTAAGGGTGCCCATGATTCTGAAATGAGATTTGACCAGCAGGTTTCCGAATTTTTTTTAGCAATGGAGTGTATCGATGACATTTTACACTGGCTTTTGTGTATCTTATGTGCCGTTGTTTTTCTGCAAAGTGCAGTGGAGTCTATTAGGGCAGACAAAAACGTATATAAACAGTGTAAGGTGGTGTGGTATACTATTGAGTATATTTCCTATGTGCTTCATAGTGACAAACATTGTGTGAACATTTTTTTTTTTTTCCTTTGTATTTAGTCTTGTGTTTGGTAACAGACATTTTAAACAGCATTCACAAATCTGAACCCACCATAAAAGCAATTTCCGTCCAGCTGAGCTACTGTTATGCTAGTCATTCACTACAGTTATTTCCTTTTACATTATTGGAAAAGACAGACCAGATGTCTACTGCCATGTTAAGTCAGTGACATTAGTATTCTGTATCCTCTCCGTGTTCCCCTCCCGGAAGGAGAGCCAGTGACTCACAGAGTGCGTCAACCGAATTCCAAAAATAGCACACGTCATGGAATGTGGTTGGAATTCAGGTTGTAAATCCATAAATTATTTGTCTTTTGTGAAATGTTGGGAATGTTTATTTATTTGTAACGAAACACACTATGAAACGATTCCGGCACTGAAATTAAATACGACAAAAAATCCCAACCACATTTCTACCGGAAAGGGGCAGTCATATACATCATATAGAGGTCTGATGGGTGTAGAAAGAAGTTACAGACAATGTACCCTAATGCTTTGAATCAAGCTTAAGCAATTACTATTTTAGGAATAAATTGGATTTGTATTTCACTTACATTAATGTTATGTGTAGTTAGCAGTGCTGTTTGAGAGTGCCAGAGGCTGCCTTCACAGGAAACAGTGATGAATACGTGAGTGACGTGAGTGATCAGACACTGGAAAAAGACTCCTGTAAGTTGGAAGAAGAAGACAACTGAGTAGTCCAAGGCTCAGTGGTTGTTGTCCTCCTCCTGTTGGTCTATCACACTTTCTAGCATCGTAACATCTGCAGGGAATGGGAGTTTTGGAGAAGTAGCGAGGTGACAGCATGTTGTTATGAATTGTGTCATTTGTGCATTAATAGGCTCACTAGTGGCATCTGTGGTGTTAAGGGTAAGACTATATATGTATATGTGTGTGCGTGTGTGTGTGTGTGTGTGTGTGTGTGTGTGTGTGTGTGTGTGTGTGTGTGTGTGTGTGTGTGTGTGTGTGTGTGTGATGGTTTTATGCAATCTGGGGCTGTTCTTAAAAAAAATCTTCAATTTTCTATAGACGTATATTCTGTGCGTGTGTTATGAGAGATCATAGCTTCATAGTTTCAAGAGACCATAGAGACTTTTCACACTGCCCTCCAAAAAACAAAGAAAACACTTCAGCTGCCAATGATATATATAAAAAAATAACTACCCAGGCAACTTGGCTTTGAGTTAACCCAAGGGCGCCTGAGTGTAGTCGTTTATTTGATAAAATATTCAATGTGACAGTTTAAATGCACAGCATATTTCAGAAATTTTAAAGATGATTTGACTCTCGGAAACTAATGTCACACTTCAGCTGACAGCAACCCATTATGGTAAATACATAAACTAGTCTTCAGAATCAAGATTTAGATGTGGAACACAGCCCGTACGGACACACCCACAGACAAGCTCTGATGGGCATGCAGACTATGAGGAACGCCCACAGCCAAGGTCAGAATGGTGCACATCAGTATGGTTAAATGGGGTTTCGTTAGATCAGTAGATAATATAATGTGCAGCATTCAAGGTTTTCTGAGGTTGCAAATCAAACCTTGGGTGATCCTATATTTATCAAGGCTGCAGTAGATATTTCACACTATAAATTAATATATTTACGATTTTTAATAGAGGTAAAATAACCATGAAAGTATATGTAATGTAATTCATTTAAAACATTATTATTTTGTGTTCTGTTTGGAAACGCACTCTAGAAGTTATGAATGACAGTGATAAAAAGCAGACAGAATAATTAAGTTTTGTTGTTTAGGTGACTCAGTCAGTTAGCCGACTACTCAACCAAAAAAATATCTTATTTCATTGGGCTTAGAGGTTAAAGTGACATTGTCCCACGCAGTAACTTTTCCACAGAGAGACAAAACCTTACAGCTTCCAGATGAATCCTGTTCACAGTGGCCGGGCTGACGTAGGCATGCGCCTGCGCACAGATTTGTATTTGTGTGTTTGTGGGTCTACGCGCGTGTGTATGTGGCACTGAATCGTCGTCGCTTGTGAAAATAAGTGCAGAATGATGGGACCCAAGTGAAGGAGCAGCAGCGAGCTCTCACTGACTGGTTATGACAGGTATTATTCCTTCAAAGATTTATAAAAACGTGTATTTCAAACACTGTAAAAAAAAAAAATGTACAAGGTACATTGTCTAAAACTGACATAATTGTTTAATGATTTGAGTTTTAACGTTTTGGTAACGAAATGTTTTTTGAAAATATTGTTGTATTTTATTTGTGTAGAGTTATTTTTTTATAATTGTCATTAGGTTTTAAATAACTTTTAAATAAGCGTGCATTTTAATATTGTAAATTACATTTATCGAACGTGTATAAAAAAACCTAGGCTTTCTAAACCAGACTCTAGGTGAACACAATGTCTCAACGCATGCAGTTGTACACTTGCATTGTCAAATATTCAGTAGTTTTATTTCAAAGTTTGCTGTATGTGACGTGTCATAATTTGTAAACGTATGCCGGCGGTCTTATTTCTTCTTGCAGTTACGTTACAGATTTTTTTTTCTCTCTCCACGTATTCTCGATGTATTTGCTAGTTTGGCGTCATCATTTACGTTGTTTGAGTCGTCAGGGAATTCAGCACTCTGGACAGAGATATATTGTGATGCCGACGCGTTTACCTTCGACTCGTGCTTTAGTTAAATTTTCAGTGTTTTGATGTTGGTGTTTCCTGCAGAAATGTCTATGGATTTCTATGACAGAAAAAGCATACATGCTGTTGTCATGGCATTGTGCGTTGAGGTACTTCAGAAACGGGTATGCATCCCTCGATTCTAAAAACACACCTTTTTGTCGGAAATATAAGAAGAGTCATTTTTAAAACACCATTTCGTCGAAGGAATGGTGAAAATATGAATATTGGGACGCATTATGAACCCACATTTCTCATTCATTTTGTTTAAGTGCATTGCTCGTGTGCATATACATCGTGAATGTTTTGTTGTTCTTGGAGATTTTGCGGTCAACGTGTTATTATCATCTGTCCTGTCCAAGCATTCTGAAGGTAAGCATGGTTTTATCAATAGCTTTCAATTAAAACTTCTGAGAGGGAACAAATATACGTACACTGTGCCTGGAAAACTCCAAACCACAAGATTTAATGAATATGAATGTTGTGAAGGGAATGTTATTTCGACTAATTTAGAAGAATAATTGAAGATTATGGATGCTATGATGTTATTTAGTTTGCAATAAGAATATCTTTGTTTAACATCTTAACAATGTAACGCCTTCAGACCCTATTTCCAATAAAAGGATAAATAAACTTGTGGTCTTGAAATATAGCTTTTGTTTTCTGTATACTTGCACTGGTTAAAACCTAGATTTTTGCACTTTTGTAAAGCAATCACGAATATATATATTTGTGATTTAGGCCCAAAAAATGTTAGCTGTGTGTCTAAATGTGGCGTGTGCATGGCTGAATACTTTGGACAGCACACAGACAATTTTCTGTAGGATGCTAGCGTCCTTCATCTCTCTGTAGACTAGTGGCTGTGCACAGTAACTGAGCTCAGAGACATTGTGTCAAGCTGAATGGTCTTATATTTGTTATTTATAGTTAAAAAAAAAAAAAAAATCTGGTGACATCATAGCAACCCTCTAAAATAAAACATTTGGCCGGCCAGTGAAAGATGACCCATCCTCCCATACTGAGCTACAGAAGGTAGCAACACGACAACGAATCCCTTGACAGCAAGCTTCACTGGCTAATAGGAACATACATATGACTACTGACTCATGTGTGGGTGGCTAGGGCAATGCACAACCCATAAATAGGATCTCTGTTGCTGTAAGGCCAGGGTAGGTGGTTGATATGGGATTAGGTGATATGAAAGCACAGGCCTTTCATCACAGGATGAAAGTGCAGGTGTAAAATGCGTTAGTTAATGACTCAGAGATGACGGTGTTCATTTGATTCTGTGCCCAGTGTGGTAAAACGTGTCCTCACATATGGTAATTGATGGTTTCATTACCATTTAAATGTCATTCAGATATGAAACAGACTAAACTATAGATAATTGTGGTGTAAGCCACTGAGGTATGCATCTAAATAAAAAGTGGAAGGTCTCAAATGTTCTTCAAGGTCATGAAGATTTAATAACATAATAATAATATTGTTTATGTACGTACTCCTGGATTGACGCTGCCTTAACACAGCGAGAGTTGTTTTTCTTTCAGGTAAGACCAGTCCTCTGTGTGTGTGTGTGTGTGTTTGTATGTTGCAGACGGATGGTGACTGGCTCGCCTGTGTTCAGGACGAGTGACAGCGCAGGTCACCGACCTGTATCCTGCGTGTGTTGCAGATGTGAAGGATGACTTCTTGCTCAGACATCTGTGGGACGGAGCACGCTGAGCAAGCGCAGACGGCGGTCGGGAGCAGCTATCCGCGGTTCGGGGTGCGCTCCTACCTGCACCAGTTCTACGAGGAATGCACTGCCTCCATCTGGGAACGTGATGAAGATTTTCAGATTCAGAGATCGCCAAACAGGTGGAGCTCTGTCCTCTGGAAGGTCAGACATCCCGTGGTCTTGGAGAGAATTGTATGGAGCTCAATACTAAGACTATTTGTTTTTGTAATCAGAAGGTTCCCTTTTCAAAGCCAGCCATGATTGCGCTAGGATCTGCTGTGACATTAAGTAATAATAATAGAAGAAGAAGATTTTGTCATTGATTATATATTGTCAAAGTGAAAGACCTTCAATTTAATTTAAAACTATTTGCATTAGGCTGTTGTATTCCTGCATCCACTCATCCTGTTTCCTTTTCCACAGGTCTTTCTTACATGTGGAACCCTGATCTTAACTGCTGGCCTGACCGTGCTAATTGTGGGTTATGCCACCCCGCCCAAAATCGATGCCTTCGGGGAGGACGAGCTCCTCTTTGTGGATAGCCAAGCCATGCACTTCAACCGGGCCCTTGACATCTGCAAGCTGGCAGGCGCCATTGTGTTTTGTGTGGGGGGGAGCATGATGGCCGTTGGCCTCCTGCTGTCCGCATTCACAAAGAGCGACTCCAAGGAGGAGAGGAGTCTGCAGAAGTTCAAGGAGAGGTTAGCTGAGCTGCAGGCCAACTCCACTCCTATAACAAGAGCGCCTACTCCAGGAGAGAGTAAGATTCCCGTCACGTTGTCTAAAGTGCAGAATGTTCAGCCCATGTCCGAGACCTGACGCAAAGCGTGACCCTTAACAAGTGAGATGAGGAGCCCTCTTTAAGCTTGGTTGGGTGATTGGAACAAAAAAAAAGTTATTTCCTCAAAAGATTATGATTAGATATTCAGTGAATTCTGTGTGTGTGGGGGGATGTAGTTTAACGACGACTTTAAGTTATATTCCAATCTTATAAATTATGGTTATTTTCTTAAGCATAGTAAATTTCCATAAACTTACATTGAAAATCACTAGTAGTCAGTGAAAAAATTCAGTCTGAAAATTCTGCACAGACGTGACTGATCTATAGGGGAGTTAGTTACAATTACATATACTTTTTAAAAAATTATTATTATTATCAAAGCATTACCTTACACTTTCACATAATTGGGACAGTATGGTATCTGTATCAATGTTTTGGGTCACTTCTCCTGCTTACTGAACACTATGCCATAATTCAGAGATCTTTAAATAAACGGCAGAATGGAAACGGTCAGAAATAAGCACAGGTCTGATGTATCATTGACAATTTGATTTAAATCACAGTGTAACAGTTAGGAAGATCTGATTTACTCCAGTACTCTCCATTGAAAAGCAATGAAAAGGTTGTTTTGTTTGGTAAAGGTTTTTTTTTTTTTTTTTTTTACTTCTGTAGAATTATTATTTTTAACAACATTTATGCCGTAGACCGTAGATGCATAGGACCGTCATAACAACTATTGTAGATTTCCTTCCGGCTTTCAAGACCACTCCTCAACGTTTAGCGCTTTTAACTAATGTTTCTACCCTGCGTTTCCACAAGCAACTGCGACGACGCGATGACACACTGGACTGCTTTAAACTGTACACGCGATGCGCAGTTGTCGTGCAACTTAACCCTGTCCCAGCCTTTTGCACAGTAGCCAGTTTTCTTAATGTTCTACTTGCCATGTAGGAAATGGGTGCTCTTTTCCTCTAATTAAAGTGGGCAACTTTTTATTGTGTATAATTTCTACTTTATTACACATGATAAACATGCCATTTTGGAAGTGTGTGCTAAGGTTCATAAAACCGCGTGATTGTTCAAGCTGGCATTGAAAAAGACCTTGTAAACAGACCGAGGGGATAGACCCTCTCCTATTTTTATGGTAGTTGGTAGCATTCTCGTCTGCTTAAGATGGTCTGTGTGCTATGTACCAGGATCGAACCAAAATCAAGGGGTCGCAGGGCATACAGTTGACTGGAATTGAGGTGTGTCGACATTTCAGTGCCGCATATCTTGAATAGCTTTAGTTGACAAGTTATTTGGGGGAAAAGCTGCATCCTTCCTGAAATGTACTGACCTGTATAAAATCTAAGGCACATACGTTAATTAAGTTCCCTTACAAAATAAAGGAAAAATATGTTTAAAATATTTATTTTATTTATTATAAGACCCAGGATTGCTTTATTTTTAAATGAATATCATGAATAAATGAAATAAATAAATGAAGTTAACATCTGATCATTGAGGTGGTCTTTTATTCCCCAAGTATATGGATACAATTAAACGCTAATAATAATAACACACATTAAACTTTGCTATAAGGCTTTTTGTTTTCAGTAACAATATCAGGACCTCCTGATCCTCAAAAGCACCTTCGGAAATTTAATTTTAAAAATCAATCACCACTGATCATATTCTGATGTACTTGAAGGTTTATTTGTTTCTTTCAATCCGGCTGATATTTACAGTCTTCACATAGGTGATTTACGGATTTAATGCTTCTCATTAAGTGAACTGCATAGATCTCCATTGTTATCATTATTATTATTATATACATTAATCTTAATTCTGTTAAGGGTGTTTGTTTGTTGAAATTGTGCAGATTCTTAGATCATTTTTATACTCCCTCCCAGTCTTCCATTTTACTGTTCACCTCTCCTGATATATCGATGGCTTTGCCATGCTGCACAGTAAAGTACTCTGTGTGTATTCTGCAACACGCCTCTCACCACTCCATGTATTCCGCGAGACCGGAAAGCGTCAGAGACACCACACATGACACACGGACCGGTCAACGCAATCTCCTAA
>JAOVYW010002070.1:0-15483 GCA_025775045.1 Hiodon tergisus
ACCGTATGAACCAAGCAGGCCGAAATGGTAACATTGAGTCGTTCTTGACCTCTTCCTCGCCCCATTCTTGCTCTTCTCCCCTCAGTGCAATCTCAGTTCAGTCTCATGTGCTCGGCAGCACCCAACTACTGAACAAACCGATGCAGCTTCTTCCAGAAAGACATTAATGATTGTCAGCAGCAATGTATCCTCAATATGTCGCTCAGGTAACTCAGCTGTGTGAATACAATAGCCTTCAAATGCATCCATACTCATGATGCCATAGTCTAGAAACCGAAATATCATTTCCCAGAAGAACCGTACTTCATCCATATTTTCATACCGTTTTTTTAGTTAATGCTAAAAGAATTCTTTATAAAAAAGAAAATAAATTTTGCTTCAAACGATACGATTCACATCTCTAATCCGTATTTTGCACATTCGATTACACTAGAAGAAACGTGCCGCAGGCTTTCGTGAGTTTTTCAGGGGGGATTTTTTCACCTCCTTACACTTTTTTTCGGAATGCTAAATGTTGTGGAACATTCATGAAATAACCAAATAAATGTTAGCTGTTGTATGGAATGCTAATTTTAAGAAATAATACTCTATTCTATTCAGTTACATACTCCAGTCTATTCTTTACAGTTCAGTAATGCTGGGTAAGGAGGTCGTGAGAGGGTTGAAAATGAGTTTAGCTTTGAGTGGTTTCTGAGTGATGAGTCGTGTGCAGTTCACAGGTTTCAAGGTGTGCCTGTGTGATTTTTAAAGTGGTCTGTCTGATTAACTATTCCGTACAGAATGAGTGGGTAGATTACACCTACAACCCAATTTGTGTGGGTTTTTTTATTTGGCCCTCACATTTCCAGACAGGTCATCATGTAGAACTCTGTCTCAGATATTTTTTCAAGGAGTGACCAGAAAATTGTATACGCTTCCTTTCCAGGAAGCGTGTGCGTAAAGAGAGGTGTCTGAGCAAAAATCACATTCATGCAAAACATTGTTGGTCTGAAACCCTACTTGCATTGTTACCTATTTGCATAAACAGATGGGCCATTTTAACATAATCCCATTAGCCAAAAATAACCGGCTGCCGAAAGCAAGCGCGTTGTCGTTGATTGGCATGCACCGGTCGTGCATGTGCGTTTAATTTATTCAGCACTCAGATGGTCCTCGTAAGAATAAACACCCCCTCGCATTCCCATGTAAATAGCTTCAAACTGTCTATATAGTCTGGCAATGGGATTGAACCTTGATCTTCAACCCATGTACCCTAATCGAGCTTCTGAACCACCTGTGGATATATCACATCGCTTAGCTCGCTTACACAAAACTCCTCTTATTCCTTGCTTTTATACTCAGTTGTAATTATGTGTCCTGTATTTGTGATACTGGGAATAAACACTGCCAGCAGTGGGGATATCAGTGCTGGTGTTTTTTATGTGTTACACTGACTTAGGTGAGTGTTGATTATGAACGGATTTCTAAATTCCATTAATTAAAAAAAACTGCTATCTCTATCTAACATTTGCTATCAAGGAGAACATTATGTCAACCACATTTAAAAAAAATGTCATATAGGATATACAGTATATGTATATATTCCTACAATGCATAATTTTATTATCTTTATAGGTATTCTTATCCAGAGTGAGCTCCAGTAGTAGATAAAAGTGAACAGCAAAGAGAACAAACTAAACAAAAACAAATACCCAAGAAATGAATCATTATAAAGTGGAAGCTGAGCTAATATGAACATGAGTTTCTCAAGATAAGGAAAATCATTTCAATTCTTAAATCACAAACCCCCCGAGGTAACATTCAGTAAGTTCACTCGTCAATAATGCTGGGTGCATTTTTGGTTGTTGTTTTGTTTTACAGAGATTGTCAGGGCCATGACTTATGTGATAAACCAGGGCATGTCCATGTACTGGGGTACCTCTCGGTGGACAGCTATGGAGATCATGGTAAGTGTGAACTTTGCTTCTTCGGTCCTAGACCTTGCTCCTAATCCTTTTTCATGACTGAAGTTAAATGTATAAGTACTGAGGGTGCAGCGCAGCCCATTTCTCCTTTCTGTCTGAGCAGCCACTGTATGATGTTGGACACACTGAAGCAGACAAATCACACAAACCAGCCTGAAAATACTGCTTTGGTGTGAACCAGTGTTTTCTATTGTGGTGACTCAACGCTCTTATATTTGAAAAGATTTCTGGGTTAGATTTTAGACTCTACAAATCATACAGACAGCACTTTTTTTGGTAAGCTAAGCTTTCTATTTCTTGTCCCTTTTGCTGAGATATGCCCTTTAAAAAAATATTTTTTTGTTTTAAAAACTTACATACTCGCAGGTTTTGGAGAAATGAATTGACATTCCTTTTGAAGGGGTTCTTATCTCATTTTAGTTTTCCGTACCCGTTTTCGGAAAATCCTGCTCACACTAATTCCGTGCAATTAAATTAGGGAAATATTAAGAAGAAGCCATCCACGCTTCAGAACAGATGAAAGCGCAGTAATTTAAACATGATAAATAATTAATGGTTATGAATGGGGCTGATCAGATGACAAGAGAGCAGTGGGTGGGGGAGATCTAATGTGGTGTAATTTCAATCAGAGTGCAATCAAACCACATTGTGGTGTTACGCCAAATTATGTCACTCCAAAATACGCCTGCTAACACTGCAAATGTTCAGTTATATATGGATATTGTACTTAGGCTAATATCAGGAAACAGCCTGCTGCAAAAAAAGCAAACATATGGATTTAAAAACTTTTTTTTGCAATTTGTCCGTATCTATGACCAAAGCTTTTTGGTCAGCCTTTGTACGTGAGGAAACCCAGTCTTAATGATTTAAAGAATTAAGTACAACTTAACAAAAAACATAAACGTAACTGTATCCTAAAGATAATCAAAGTTTTTTAAAAACGTATTACCCCTTCGGTTGTCCGCCCTAGTGCTACCACTAACAAAATAAAAGTATCGGAGCATTTAGACAGGGAAACCGGCAAACAATAGAATCATTTAAGAATAGTGTAATAAAAACCAGCTTGTATTCGCTCAGGACTTTCTCCAACAGCCTGGTGCTTCTGCAATTTTGGAGATTCATGCGGTCTCTCATAAGTCAATACAAAGGAATGGTCACTGGCAGAATCAGTTACACCAGGAGCAATTGAAACATCCTAGCCGGGGTCACCGTCCTCCACAACTTTATCCAGTTTCAGGGATGGTTTATAGGCCCCACTCCGTCAACAGGGGAGTCACTTCAGGCCTTGGACATATGTACATATAATATACTTATATGAGAGACATATATAACAACCATATTTCTAAAATGCTGTACTGGTGGTGGTTCCAGTGGGCTCAATTCTGTCTTTACCCTGTCTCTGTTTCCAGGAAGCGTACTCCGTTGCCCGACAGTTTAACATGATCCCACCGGTGTGTGAGCAGGCAGAGTACCACCTGTTTCAGAGGGAGAAGGTCGAGGTGCAGCTTCCAGAGCTCTACCACAAGATAGGCAGGTGTCAGTCAGAAAATGCAGCTGAACGGAGGAAATTAACTGAATTTAACGTAACTGAATTATTTCTGTGTGGAAATGTTGAATGAAGTGCAGTTAAATAAGTGTAAACGCAATTCTCTGCTAGCATCATCAGTGTAACTGTACTCTCAGTGTTTAAAATTAGCATGTATAGCGGGCTGTTCTTGTGCCATACGACCAGAGGCTGTGAGAACTGTATCTGCTGTGATTATGCCTAATCCATTCCGCACTCAGTTTTACACCGCACAATATGTTTATGTCTCCAGGCAGAAGAAGCAAATGTAGCCATGCGCATTTACACTGTATTTTGAGTGTCGTGATCTCAACTGTGTAATTATCAGTAGGTTAGGTTCTCGCATCTCGCTTGTGCGACCCAAGCAATGTGCGCTAATGTGTTCTCTGCGCGACTGCAGGCGTTGGCGCCATGACTTGGTCTCCACTGGCCTGTGGCATCATCACTGGGAAGTATGAGAACGGAATCCCAGAAACGTCCAGGGCCTCCATGAAGGTATGTCTTCTGTTTGTCCCAGAGGTCCCCAGACTCAGCACAATGAAGAAAAATACCTTCTCAAAAAGGTCTGGGTGCGAAAGCATCTTCTATTCCAGATGTTCTTCTTGAATAGCATCGAAACGAGAAACGCGTAATTCTTTTTCAGACTGTCACGCAGTAATTATCACTAGCGTTATCTAAAACTGACGGTATTGTGCAAATCATTATAATTGCAAACTTGAATTTCCTCTGTTGAATAATATTTTTGGTGCCAGTTATTGGGGCAGGTATTTAGGACTACTGTGTCTGGCTTTCTGGTTCAAATCACAGCATAGTTCTTGCAGCCTTGGGCAAGGTGCTTAGCCAGAATCGCTTCAGCAAATACCCATCTGAATAAATGTTATGTAAATTGCTCTGGATAAGAGAGCAACACAACTCAAATATAATTGGAGGCCACTGGATTTGCTATAAGTTATAGCAGCTTTTCTTTTACCCATGACACTGTTGCTCCTTAAAAGAAATGAGTCTAATGTTGCCACTATTGGCCAGGTCCCCACCCGCTCTCCAGACACAAACACACACACACGCACACTATTCTCCACAATGCCTTTCGAAGGCAAAAAGACTGGTCAGTCATGTTGCTGGGTGGATCATGTGTACAGTAGCATGCAGACGCATTCAGTCACCGGGGAGCTTCTGTGTTCTAATGGGCTGCACGTGGACACGACATATTAAATTGCACGGCAATGTTGTACCTGCCTGACGCCGGTGGTCCGAGCAGGATTGATTAACCTAGCAGCAAATTCTGCTCTGGTCTTAACCCCTCTAGAAACGTGGGTAGATTTTCCACTTTCGGCACAAGAAATTAAAGTATTACCACACTCCCCTCTCCTCTCGCCACAAAATAAAATAATTGCTTTCTCACTGCAACTGGTGTTAACCCCCTTTCCTCTCCTCCCCATCCCCAGTCATACCAGTGGCTAAAGGAGAAGATTCTGAGTGAGGATGGCAGGAAACAGCAGGCCAAGCTAAAGGAGCTGGGTCATATTGCCGAGAAGCTTGGCTGCAGCCTTCCTCAGCTGGCAGTGGGTAAGAAAATCTGTATCTTTTCTTCAGACACGTTCCCACCACTAGCAAAGTGTATTTTTACCGTAAATACTGTAATTTTCTAGTCAGGCACATCTCAGGAAATCTCTTCCCCACAGTCAAACTCAAGAAACGTCTCGCCTCCTGCACCTTTTACTGTGTTTATACTTCCACCTGCTGGATATCTCTGGTAGTATTCTGAGCATACTTACTCCCTGAGAAATGTTTTTCATACCAGAGGCATCTGACAGTGTTCCTATTCTGAACCCTTCAGCTTGGTGCCTTCGGAATGAAGGTGTGAGCTCTGTGCTCTTGGGGACTTCTAACCCAGAACAACTGACAGAGAACCTAGGAGCTATACAGGCAAGTCACGCACAATTTACATCAGCATCCTTAAAATGCAAAGAGGAAATACGCTATATTTACCATAGCCCTCTTCAGAAGTTCTGTATTTACATCTGAGCGGCAAATAACTTTCAGCAGACCTGGGTCAAATGCATAAGTACTTATTTTAGAAATTACATCTTTATTTTCAAATACAATGCTAAAACCTGTCTTGTACTTGTAGATTGAATAATTGTTGAATACATTAAAATACATATTACACCACCTACATGTCGATCATAAAGGACCATTTTTGTAAATAAAATGCTTTATTACTAATGGGCTGGGTGGGTCGGTAATATAAACACAGAAGTTTGAAATACTTTTATTAATTGTAAAAAGGCTTTAAGCTTACAATCAAGTATTTATTTTTTAATCTTTACAATGTACTATTTGCAGTTATATATGGTTTGATACACATGTGCTGATGTTATCAATTGGAAATTGGAAGTCAGTACTGAGTAATTTATATATTTTTTAATATATATTTTGAATTCTTCAAGCAAACTGCAACATTCAGTGCATGCCAAATCAAATATGTAAACTTTGAGGACGTTTTTGTTAAAGCATTTGAATGTATTTACATATCCTGAAATCAAAAACTTTGTGTTCAGATTAATGGACATTAAAGTTAAATTACATATGCTTTTTAATTGGTGTGTTCAACGCACTTTTTCTAAAAATGCAATGTTTTATTCAGGTTCTGCCAAAGATGACTTCTCACGTAGTGTCGGATATTGATCACATACTGGGAAATAGGCCCTACAGTAAGAAAGACTACCGTTCATAAGGTCCAGATGTCACTGGTGTTGGTGGATTCCGTGGAAGTGGATGTGTCGCCTGGAACTGCTCATGTGGAATTTGAACGTAAACATAGCTCCTTGTCCATAAACAGCGCACTCAGCTTTTTAATCCAGTTCCACAAGCTGAGATACTCTACATGTGCATGTCTCTGCTGGAAATGTGTACCTAAACTATTTTAAAGCACATGAATGATGGAAAAATATATATTCCGTATACCTAAGCAACATGAAAAAAATACTTTATTTTGTTGAAATACAGTGTATTACTCTCTAAAGCCAGATACAGCTGCTGTCCCCTGCTTGACCTCTGAGAATTATCTTCATGATTTAGAGTGCTAGAGGGCAGAGCTCTAGCTGTCACTGTGTGTAGAACAGTGGAAGTGAAACACACAGACTTCCTTCTTCAAGACAATTAACTGCAGCTCAGCTTCTGTAAAGAGTTATGAAAACATGACCTCTCAGACTAAATCTATTGAAGAAAACCCCTGCTTCTTTGCCTGTGCATTAACGATTTATAATCGAATGCTTTGAATATACCTACGCCTTTATGTCAATCATGGAGGACAATGTTTAGAACTAAAATGCTCATTTACTGAGGGGCTGGGGGGGGTCAGCAATATAAAACCATGTAACTATAACATGTATAACAAGTACATTTTTAGGGGTTGAATCCTTCTCGGTTTTAACCTTGTTAAATCCATTAGTGTCCTCGACACCCTTTTGGCAGATGTAAATATATATAGTACATTGTACAACCTTCTCTTCAGGAGAAGAGAGTCCATTCCTTTAATGGTTTTTCCTCCTTACACCTTTGTTCACCCCGTTTTATTACTCATCTGGAGTTTGTTGTGCAAGACCCCAAAGAAAAACAAAACTAATGGGTAAAGAATTAAGTCTAACAAGATAAAAACGCATTCGAGTGTGCAGTTCAATCAATTCAATCTGTGCAATTGGTCTCTTCGGATAGTTATTCTTGTAAATTATCTAAAACATCTCATTACAAAGCTCAGTTCTTGATTTCTCACCTTCAATACTTTTAGAAAATTTTTAAACATAAACCCCTTCATTATTGATGTTGGTACATTCACTGTAGAGAGTGCCTTGATTGCCAGGACCTTCTTGGGCCAATAGCACAAGTTTGTCACTATGGGCAATTCCTAGGTTTATACGACATGTAAATTGCAGCAAAATCACTTTAAAAAAATTCTATGTTTTCTACAATTTGTACAATTGTATGACAGAAATAACTGCTTTTCATGCCAATTTGTGTCAGAGTCTCTTACCATATTACACTTCTTTTGTTACAGAAATCAGCAACTTCTGTAAATGTATAAAACTGAATAAATGATTCTGTTGTGGATGTCTCGGTTGAAGACCTAATTAAACTTGTATAATACAGAATATCAAGACATAATTAAACCAAAAACAATAGCTCTGGAAGAATCACTTTATTGGCTTAAAAAAAAAAAAAACCTTTACGATTCATCACGAATTACATATTCTCAATTTTAACACCCGCCCCCACCCCCCTGTGACCCGTGTCCTGTCACGCAAAAATAAAAAATAAAATAAAAAAACCTTTCTGCCCATAGACATCCAACCACTACATCACCAACAAATTGCTTGAGCAGAGGGTGTCACGTTTACTTTGACCCAGTGGACAGTAGGGCGATGAGACCAGAAGAAACACTGATCGATAGGACGTAGTTTCTGACGGGACTTTGTCAAGGGCTTTCAAAAGATGAAGAAACATTTAATTTAAACAAAAAGGTTACTACACAAAACTCATGTCTCACCACTTACTCATGGTTACCAAACTCATGTTAGATGGGTTCTCTTTATTCCCCACTACACCTACTATGCAGTTCTCTTTTGCTTTTGTTAAACTCATCTCAACCCGATTGGGAATCGGTGGTTGTGCCAACGCATCTCAAATAGACTTCACAAACCCTGCCAACTAGCACGGGGGCGGTGAGGAAGTACAACTAGTCTCCTCCAACTGTAGTCGGTGTCGAGCCACCCGTCCCGTCTTCATTCTGCAGGCTACACAGCCCGCACGGTGCACATCCCTCCAAAATGGTACCGCAAGCACCTGGGATGCCGATAGACGCTCCTTAGCGACAGCCTGGGAGAACCCCTGCTGATACACCCACAGCCAATTGCGTACCACTGCTGCACTCTCCAGACCACATTTTCATCCGCTCCGTGGTTTACATTCTGTGCATAAACAAACTTGCGCTCACGTCACTGCTAGGGTTAACTTACTTCTGGCATCAAAGCACAAATTTTAGTTTCCCCTTTGCCAGACAATTTGAATAGGAAAAGGATACACAGTGGGGTTGAAGCTCTTCAACAGGAAGAATGAGGCAATAATAACAAGCACCAGGAAGAGAGTGTTGTTGTAGAAGATGGAGAAGGTTGTGGCCTCATAATCAGCCACCTCATTCTTTTTCCACAGGATCCTACAGCAGGTTGAAAAACAAGAACACAGAATGGTGACACTTCAGAGAGAATAGCAATGCTTTAAACAAACCAAACACACCATATGCATGTGAACACAGCACCCAACAACAGACGAGTGGACAAAACACTGCACAGTCATTAATAAAGAAATCAGATGTTATCGGCCCATTCACTGAGACTGACCTTTCATCTTTCTCCTTGCGAGACATCTTGCGGTTGTCAGCCTCAGACAACTTACGGGTCACCTCCTTGGATACAGCATCTTCTCGTTTCTGGGCAACCCTGACAGAACAGTGACATACTTGCAACACATGCTAACCACACACACACAATAAAAAAACTAGGAAAACTATGGACTGAACAATATTAATTATGAGCCATGTTAATAGAATGCAAATAAACCCACTACGAGAACCTCAGTATGATTACAATTTCAAAGGGACTACACAATAAGAACCATAAGATCATTGAGGATTAAGAATGAAGAAATCTTGACTTACTTGTGCTTAAGGACAAATTTGACGTTTTTATATGCAAAAGCGACGAGGTACGTGCTGACAAGCGTCATCACACCATAGAGAACCGCTGACTGAACCAGATCCATGTGCCAGATCCTCCAGAAGAGCCCTAAAAAGATACGAGACGAATGATCACTGCAAGATCCTATACACTACACTTCTTAAAACAATTCGTCATAACAAGACGAATGGGAACACATTTTTAACCCGGATAAACCGCTGAAAGTATAAGACTTACTGGCTGATAAGGTAAACCGAAGCATGTCCCTGAATATACCAGTAAGTGGTTACTTACTGAGAAAACCGATTTAGATTTAGTACTGATGAAACGGAGATATATATATATATATATAAACAAAATATGGTTTCTGTTTGTAATGCTAACTACACAACTTTCGAAAACTTGCAAAAATAGTAAAGGCATGGCGTTTCCCATTCAAACATCTATGGCTACGTTTTTACGTTGTACTTACATACAGGGATAGCAGAAACTATAAGTGCATTCCCATAAAAAAGCGCCGAGGACTTCGCAGAAAGGTTCCTGCTAAAATCCTGAAGAAGAAGGTCTTCTTCAGATTGTTTGCTGTTGCTTTTCGGTGCCATGATTCGTTCTTTTCAGCTAAGACTTTGGGTTAACTATGAAGCAGTGACACGTAGCCCAGCTAATACAACACTTCAACCAGCAACGCTAGCCTTGCGCCTCGTCAGCACTAAATCGGAAGATGAACCGGATGTTCTCGGCGGAGTCGTGACGCCATACAAAACTATAGTTATTTAGATATTTAATTTATACATGCCGATTTTGTCCTTGTTACTGATAATTATATCGTTATTCTGGCATTAAAAAAAAGTTTATATTGGTGTAGGAACAGTTGCGTCTATTTGGGATTAGCCGTATTTATCTAAATATGAATTGAACTGAAAGATGCAACGCTAGCATAAGCAAAAAGTCGATTTAAACAATTTAAACTAATGTTAATTCTGTATTTTTTAAGGCGTCAGTTATCCTAATCATAAAAGACAAAAGAGTAAGCCACATGAATCTCCGGAAATGATGTAATTTATTTGACAGGGAAACGATGGTGGGAAACTGTTTCTTTTTATTTTCATTTAGAAAACAAGTAACCATTTTCAATCCAATGTCCCAAACTGTAGGACGCCCAGCTCCCTGTTTGTAATCCAACAAAAACAAACCAGTTTTCAGCAATTATTATTCAGCTCCTGGTGTGGTTCTAATCGGGCCTTAAGTACTTGGGAAACTAGTTTTCCCTTACATAGAAGTTAACCCTGCAGAGACGAGCCCGTTAGTCAATAAATTGATCTCTTTCTGATTTGTGACATAACTGGCAAATGGTTTGGTAGGTTCCAAAGCATTAAGTCGTGGAATACATTTAGTTTACCGTATTTGCTTTGTAGGTGCGAGTTGTAATAAACCAGTGAAATATCTGTTCATGCATATTTGCAATTAGTCTGTCCATGCCAAGTACTATACATTAACCATAGTCAAACAAACGTTAACTGCTCTGTACTGTATTTCTTCACCATAAAAAAACATTTCCCTCCCTAGCTTCAATTTGCCATACAGGTATGTGTGTGCACCACTCACATAAAAATACCCTCACAGATCACGTTGCCAAAATTAAGGTTTGCTAGGGTGATTTAAATAGCACTCGAATCGCTTGGCGGTATACAACAAAGCAGTAATATAACTTCTCTCAGAATGCCTGAGGCCCAAACTCATCATACCCCCTTACATGTTTTACAGTGAGCCAATGGGGAGAGAGAAATTAGCACTACAAGGAGACGAACACAATTTGAACATTGCCCTCAGAAATAATTCAAGAAAACATGGACCAAAAATCAATGAAAGAAATGCAGAAGAAAAAGAGACAAATGAGATGAGAAAAACTAGTAATAAATCATTTAATTGTTAAAAGAGACATTCGAAATTAATCAAATAAACCAAAAAAAAAACAGGCCTAGGCCTTGAACCAATGCTCAGTTACGGAAGTTAGTGAAATATCTATGGCTTTTCTCTAAGCCCCCCCTTTTGCATGAAAGAGATTTAGTGAATTCTGATGTTTGTTGATGTTTTGTTTAAATCCAATGACCAGCATAGCAGATTTAAATTGATGACTAAATATGACAAATGGCAGTTAAAATGTGTTGAAGGGGTTGAAAGGGATTGAAGAGCCTCAAAAATGTCATTTTTAAAAAGAGTAATTTAAAAATTCAAACCAAACTGACTGACATTTAAAGGAGCTGATTCCCCCCCGTCCTGTGACTAACCAGTTTTATTGTAGAAAACAGTTTTATGTAAAATGAGCCACACTGAAAGAGTCTGTCAATTTTTATGTAATTTATTTGGCCTGAGCCCAAGCATCATGACAGGGGGGCAAGATGGACTGCCTTTAAAAAAGAAGGACTTCTTCAGGCAATGGCTTAATGATGTTTCAAGACCGTGCAAGTGCTTCTTATATTAATGTGTTTTAGAGTCGGATTGTTTGCCTGTGATTTGCAGCAGCAGCAGCATAGTTAATCCTCCATCCAAGGAAAAAATGCTGGTGTGTAATAGTTCCACCAGAGGGCCATCTTTACTCACTGCATAAAAGTAGAAAAGTAGAATGGCTATGTTTCCATGTTTAAGCTGTAAAGTTCTGGAGAATCTTTTAACAAACACTATAGTAAATTAACAAGGTTATTGATTATATTGCTAGCGAGCTATATCCAGGAGCAGTTGTCTAAGCGTTAGTTTACTGCAGGTGAAAAGTTCACCAGCATGTAGACCAAGAATTGATTTTGAGTGTTTTGTTACAACAATATGTTTCCTGATTGAGCAGGAGTCTGTGGACCTTTTAAATAACTGACGATTAATGATTTTAAAATAAATACACTACGTACTGCATCCCAAATCCAGGCCACCAACAGACCTTTTTTCTCAAATTGTGCAGGGAATTTTGTTAGTCTAGTTATATGTTCATGGTTGTTGTTTTTTATTGCTGTTTTTAATCAACTGTAAAAAAAAAAAAAGTTTTTCTCTCACTATATCAACCAACATGGTCAGTGTCAAAACTATTCTGGGTCAGTTCAACCACAAATTCATTTTTAACTCGGCCTCTGTAGGAGGAGAATTAAAATAGGGAGGGAGTGCCAGGGCACAAAGGCTCCCATCCAAACCTATTACACTCAGGTACTATGAATTAATACCGTTTTTTGTTAATATGAAGTCGGGCAGCATTCTGCATTTACTTCTAAAGTAAACAACACACAATTTATCTTTGAAGCTTCAACCTAGATATAGGTGTTTAAATTGAATAATTGCGTGGCAGTCAGTCGGGTGAATGCTAAAATGACACAATAAATAAATTCTTGTCATCATGGTTTTTTTTAAATACACACGGGAGATCTCAAGCAGCATTGTGACAACCCCCTGTTGGGTCATTGTTTTGTACGAGCGTTCACATACCGCGAGCTAGCGTGATCGCTTTCCCTAATGGCTGGGGCTTAGGGATTAAATATGCACTAAGGCAGGGGAGAAGAATAGTCACGTTGCCAAAAGCTTGCCAAGTCAGTGCAAGGTTGTTTCTGTTGTTTCTCTCTCTCTCTCTCTCTCTCTCTCTCTCTCTCTCTCTCTGAGTTTTGGTGTGTCAGCTCACCACTTCCCCTGCGATAAGCGACAAGCGAAGACCTTGGCCATTGAAATTTCAGGTCACTCTGTTTATATTGAATAGATTATTTTTAAGAGGATTCCCTTTCCCTTTTTCATTACTGTTTTATTCCATTACATGGCATTTTACTGCATAAACGGCAACCTCTGGTTGCTTTCATTATTGAGAAACTCTCGGTAGACCCAAGGAATTGTTTAAAAGCTTTTTTTCCTCCTTACTCTTCTGGGATTTTGCCTTGATTTCCCAGTGACCTTTTGTGTATTGCACATCCTAATGTCTCTTAAATGATTAAACAGACACGGGCAGGCAAACTCGGAAATTCGGCACTGAAAAAATACATAATCGTCTGACTGATTTACTTGAGTCGCTGGCTCTCGACAAAGGTTTTTCAGGGCAAAGTTCATTCTTGGGTAGCAATTTCGCCTGGTTTACTTTGACTTGCCTTGGCTTGTTTTGACATAGATTTACAGGTGGCATGTGAAATATTTGGCAGTTTGCAAGTTTCAGGATAAGCCATTTGACCTGTGAAGATTTCCATTATTTACTTTTTCTTTGACATTGAAATTGTCTACCATGCACATCATGGTTGCTTCTTCAGTTAAAAGTGTCTGAATGTAGTCATAGACTGCTTGAAAATGTATACATTGTATAGTAGTAATTAGTAATTTTTCACCGTTTGGCCAACTAGCCCAAAACTTAACCTATTTCAAATACACTACTTTGTGCTACTTGCACAAAGCTTTATTCATAAATGAGTGGTTAAATGCCCTCCCAAATCAACCCCTGATTCGTTTCTAGAATTCAATCCTGTCAGTTGGTGGGGGGGCGGCAGGACTCGGTACTCCATCTAACTCCATGGGATTATTAAAATTATGGTTTTACAACATTTTCGTTCATCAAAGGCCAAATTGATTACAATATACCATGGATTGTACCAAGTCTGTGATAAACTAGCTTTTCTCGTTCAAGTGTTCTGGTCCTGTCCCAGGCTCACTCCGTTTTTAAGCTCTGTCTTTGAGACCCTCTCTCAGTTTTTTACTAGTGCCTATCAACCCCTACAATGTTCCCTTAACAGGGTTCCAGTCGGATGCAGTGCTCCACCATCACACTGTACGCTGTTTTTGAGATATCATGTACTCCCTTAATTTGGAAAAAATACAAATTTCTGTGTTTCTGTCTGGCCTTTTTTTTTCACCCTGTTTAATTTGTGAAAACTTTTTTTTTCTGATCTTTTTTTTTTGATGCATTAACAATTTAGAAATGAACATATTTGGAAAATAATATTGCATTCAGTCTTTCTGAAAATAAATTTGAGCATGACGTTATAGTGTGCTCTGTATAGAACGGTGAGGGAGAATGTTAATCTGTGTCCTACCTTGTGTCCACCCACCTCCCACACCAAGTCTAAAAATGGCCTCAGACCCACATGGCAATTGATTTTATGCCATAGCATACCATAGCAAACAGGATAACACTTTTTATGGTAGAAGGTACAGGAAAAAGAAAAAAAATTGTAATTTCCCACATCTGAGCAACAGATTTTTTTTTAAATTAAGGCAAAAATGTAAGGCTTTTGGTTTTGAGTATTTTTAGTTTCTGGATTATTTTTACACATTTATCATACTAAGTTGTGCTAAGATAGGTTGAACCTGTAGAGAGGTTCAGGTTTGGTTTGATGAAGGCTATACGTAATTAGAATTAATTCTCCTCCACTGAAAAATATTTAGCGATTCCAAAGTATTAAATAAAAGAAAATAATGCAGGTAAGAGAATATATTTCATTGCACCCCTTTTAAGGATCCACACAGAAGGCTTGAAGGTTTCCACTTTTTGTGGTACTGTGTGTTTAAAATAGGATTAATGTAATGATAGAAGCATAATTTTTTTTGTCAAGGAGGAACCTTGAAAATTGATCCAGAGGGTACCAAAGCCCTATAACTCTTCCTATTTTTGGTTTCATCACAATGGCCTGATAAGAAGTGTCTAAAAGATTCATGGTTTCCATTAAAAGACCAACCAAGCAGAATAGGTGCAGAATTTCATCGGTAAGGAATAGTCATAAATGCAAGCTCTGTTGTGAATTATGATAACTATTAATCGAGATTAAGATTACTACAACCCGGTGTGATTTTCTTGTACAACAGTTTAGTTGAAATTAAACAACCTAAAACTTTCCCTCAGAATCAAGAGAGAGAGCATGTTACATTAGTATTTGTGTGGTTGCTTATCTAAGTCACAGTGACATGAAACAAAATAGTAGTACCCGTTTGTGCAGAAACTGTATTGGGGATGGATGGCAATGTGCATGCGACTTAGTGCATGTTTGTCAATGTATGTGGCGGTGTAACGAAATGACTTAGATTAAATAACTTGGCATTGGGAGATGGCGGCGGCCGGGGTGATTGAGCCCTCGGAGAGCCCGTGGTCGGCACCGGCGGTGCTTTTCCGGAACAAGGACGGCACCTGCCGCTTCTGTGTTGACTACAAGAGGCTGAACCAGGTGACAAAGAAGGACTCCTATCCTCTCCCGCGGATAGACGACGCCCTGGACTATAT
>JAOVYW010002071.1:0-15483 GCA_025775045.1 Hiodon tergisus
CTTCCATTTTCTAATAATTGCACCAACAGTTGTTGCCTTCTCACCAAGCTGCTTGCCTATTGTCCTGTAGCCCATCCAAGCCTTGTGCAGGTCTACAATTTGATCCCTGATGTCCTTACACAGCTCTCTGGTCTTGGCCATTGTGGAGAGGTTGGAGTCTGTTTGATTGAGTGTGCGGATTGGTGTCTTTTATACAGGTAACGAGTTCAAACAGGTCCAGTTAATACAGGTAATAAGTGGAGAACAGGAGGGCTTCTTAAAGAAAAACTAACAGGTCTGTGAGACACACATATATTAACAAATGATCAGTTTGAACATGTAACATATTCATGTTCAAAAGCACAAAAAGTGTCTTGTGACGGGACAGGCCACTAACATACTTCTTCTACATACCTCAATTTTCTATAAAAATCCATTAATCCAATAAATTTCATTCACGCATAATTTCTTTCTAGGTCCCCTCACAAAGACATCATCTGATACAAAGTACATATAATGCATCTTAAAATTCAAACAACATCAAAAGTGCTGCTTAATGGGGCTGTAAGAAGAGGATTCATCACTGCACATGGTCCTCAGACAGTGACAGTCGTAAAAATAACAAAGAGAGTGCTTTTCAAAAGGTGAGGTCTGGAACTATTTAAAACCAAGTTCTTTGATAAGTAAATCTGAATGCAGTGATTTAAATTAATATTGTACTTTACCATAGTGCTCTGGCTCATGGCTATCATTTCCATTTTATCCGAATTAAAGAGTTAATGCGTTTAATACATGCTGCCAGAATAGCAAGCTGTAGCTAATTTCACTTACTGTGTCACAAAATTGTGAATTTTCATCATGTTTACACATGATGCTTTCCAGCGATAGTATGTACAGGGAGAGCAGCCATTTCCCAGCCCATTGCTTGGCTAATTAGCTGAGTCAGCTTGGAACTGGACCCACTCACAGCCGAAGCTCTCTCAGCAAACCGGGCTCAAACCCACTCACAGGCGAAGCTCTTTCAGCTTACCGGGACTAAACATTTACATTTTGTCCTCCTCCTGCAATCTATACAGCACATCGTAAGAACGCGCAACTGCAGGGCCGAGTGTTGGCATGATGACTGCAACTTCCGTAAAAAGTCAGGGTGGAGTGCTGAATTTTACCATATTTCAGTCCAATTTTTTCAATAGGATTTTGAATTTTGAATTTCTATGCGCAGCTAGTGTGGTTTCTCTATGCAGTAATGTGCTTTGTCCTGGCACTGCTTATAATCACCGGTCATATCAAACTTTTTCATCTATCCAATCAACTCTCATTCTCATCCTGCCTGTGCAACTGCAGTGCATGATTTCAAAATCAACAAATATTTGAAGCTAGATAGCTAGTATACTCAATCTCAAAGCTAATCCATCTGTTTACATTTGATGTATTTTTTTCGATAATATCTATATAATTTCTATTAATATCTATTGCTAATGATGATGTCTTAATTTATAAAAAACTAAATATATATATATATATATATAAACTAAAATTACTAAGTATCCCCCTATTAACAAAAATTTGTATAATCACAACAGAAAAAGTTCCCCGTGTGTTGAAGATTTTAAAACTGGTTACAATAACCATATCTAACGGACTGAGTTTGTACAGATAATGGTAGCCAGCCAGAGAGATAAAAGAGGAAGAAAAGAGAATGGTGCTTTCAGAGAAGTGAGTGACGAGGACACATGACCATGGCTTCAGTATGAGGTGAGAAACAGTAATGAAAGTTTCCTATAATGTAAGTAACTGAATACATTTAAACCTAATGAGTTTTGTATGTATTTATGTAATTTAATAATGTATTTATTTTTAACTGACTGGGTTCTGGCTTTGGAGGGGTGGGATGGGTTTGGACCACATTCATGGCCATGTGTTGTTTCCTGCACCCTCTTTGTTTGCCATAGATATAAATTACTATGACCACTCACAAAGTTTCACTTTTCAAATTAACTTGAGATCCCACCCCTCCCCTGGATACAATGTTTTAGATTTTCCCCTCACTCCTCTCCTGGATTATTTCATTATTATAGCTCCTAGTGCCAGCCAGAACAGGATGGGCTCACGCTCTAAGCCTCACGCTCTCACGCTCTCACGCACTGTTGCCACTGGTATGCTTTCTGGAGGTCAGGCCTGGGAAATATTGCATTGTCCTTGTTACGTCCTCTTCCCTTTGTAGCAGTCTAGGGTGGTTTGTGCTGTTCTCCTGTGTGTCTATCTCCCTCTCAGGTGTGATGTGTCAGTGCTGATGAGGTGGGTGTGGCCCACCAATCACCTAATCAACCCTACTTGTATGAAAAGACCACTTCATTGTGCATTAGAGAAAGAGAGAGGAATGTTATGTTGTGTGTGCTTGGTGTGCTTTGTCATTGGAGAATGGCTAGGTAAGATACCCTTGGGTTTACATGCCCCCGTAAATAATCTCTTATCTACAGTAGGTTAGAAGTGAGTGGCTGTCCCTTTGTTTGTTGTAGCAGCTAGGTTAGTTATAGGGTTTAGCTTGTGACAGGCTGGGAAAAGGTGTAGGGAAGATTAGAGCCTTATTATTATTTATTTACTTTGCCTGGTTGTTCTCCTAACCTAACCTGGAAAACCTTTCTCTGTTGTTTGTTCCCTTGTTTATTTTTATGTGCTGAAAAATAAAACCCCCCTGGGACACTTCCTTTATTTTTATAACTGAGTTGTACTTTGTGGTGCGTTAGTGCTATCCCCACCATACGTTATCCATACCTGTGTGTTTATGTGCGGGCAGTTGTGTTCCACTCTGCTAACAAGCCATAGGAGGGACATAACAGTCCTTGTAAACTGTCTTGGTGATATGTGAAAGGCACTTTTAAAAAATAACTTGTTTATTGATTGATATTTATTTTTTCTTTGTGCCCTGGCGCTTCTTTCGTTACAAATTATGCACTGATGCTGATGCTGTACAACTGTACTTTAGTCAGTGATGTGTCCATGAGTATTTTCCCCCCTCCTGTCCCATCCTACATATTGACCCCAGGAAACATGGTCACCCTTGTATTTAGCAGCATTTTCTTTTTAGGAGTAGAAGAAGTATAAAATGCTTATGTGCCACGCGTCCGTCTCGAGTACACGCACGGGAGAGGTCCGGGCACGCCCATCAGCACCGGCTGAGGATCAGTATTACAAACAGTATTTATCGACCTGTGAGTTGGTAGAGGAGCCGGGCGAGAAAACGGCTGGTAAAGCAACAAACGAAAAGGCGGAAGAACTAGTCGACTCGGGCGAAGTGAATGCCGACATTTCGTCTCTGTTTAAGTTTAATCATAGCGATATTTTGTTTAGTTTGCTATTTTAGTTTATTGTGTTTGAGTGAACCCGTGAGGGGAAGCCCTGAAGAGTGATTGTTTATTTTCTGTGTACTTAAATAAAGCCGGCAAGAAGCCGGAGAACCCGGAAGTGTCTGTACCGATTATTCCCGAACCAAGCACGTCGGCGTGCTACAGCTTACAAATCTCATTTCAAAGTGTTAACGAGATAAGAAAATGGCTGGATAGCACTAAATGGATTGCATGAAAACCCCTGAGGGTAATTATGAGGTCTAATTTAAGAATTTTATTTTAAGTTACTAAAGAGACACTGGCTTAGACCAAATAAAAACTCTGGGAACCCACTAATCACACTTAACATAATTGGATTTAATAGCCTGTTCTTTTTCTGAGAAGAAGAAATAAAATGGAAATGCTATAAAATACAAATGTTATTAAATGCAATTAGTGGGTTGTCAAAGCTTTTATTTGGTTCCAGTTATAGCTAAATGTGCATTAAAGTGATCAATAATAACAACCACATCCACAAGAACAGGTAGATTTGACAGGAACTTGCATGAGTACCTAACACACATAAGTAGGCCTGGTGCTTGGTGAGGCTCTGGTGCCGGTACAGTATAATGTGACTACAACCTGTTTAATGCACAAATATAAAACATTTCAGTGCTTAATAATGACTTGTTTAGAATATCATTGGTAGACATTTTTTTTAAAGAATATTACAAGAGAATGACCAAACACAAATCCATGCCAGAAACCCCTAGGAACCTGAAAATCCACACACACATACATAAACATGTTTGCAACATATTGTAACTATTTGGTGCATTTATCTATAATAACTAAATATTTAGGGGTGTCCATCCAAATTGTCCAGAAATCTATCCAACATAATTTCAGAACCTCTCCAATTATTAAATTATTTTTACCAATGGCCTATTTTCTGCATTTGGCAAAAGTGGCAGGCTAGTAACACATGCAGCTATTATTATTTTTATAATATATTATTTTTAAATAATATTGAGTATATCTGAAGTAAGAAGAAATTACGCAGAAGCTTCTGTTCAGCATAACATTGCTCTGCTGGGACTGTCAAAGCACAACGATGATGATTTATTGTAAATCCCTGCACGGATTTTCAAGAAATTTACAGACTGTTAGAAGATAACAACTGCTACCACATGGAATTTTCTTTATGGGTGTTTGTGGCGTGTGAACGTTTTGGATGTTGCCGTAAGAAAGCGGTTTGCTGGTTTACGGCAGTTGGTTGCAATGTTAGAGTGAGCCACAAAATAAAACGTGTGTGTTGTTTGTTTGAAAGAACACGGAGTTCGAGTCATTTCTTTCCACAACATAACATTTGGCGATGAGGATGGGTGATGTTTTTTCACCCCCGCCAGTTTTCTTGGCTCTCTCTGGCAAGCCACGTGTTCCTTGGACTAGTTGGCTTTCGTCTTTTCAAACGTACATGCTTGCACTCGGCCAGGATGATGTGAGCGATGCCCACAAGCGCGCCCTGCTGCTGCATTGCCTGGGAACCGGCTGACACATTGGCTGAAGCTGTCGCTGCACTTCAGGGGCATTTTTCTGCCGCACAGAGCGTGTTTCTCTGCCGTTTCACCTTCTAACAGCAGAGCCAGAGGCCGCGTGAGTCAATTATGCAATACGCAGCGGCACTGCGGGACTTAGCGCTATCATGTAAATTTGGAGTGCTATACGACAAAATTACTTGGGACTTACTTATCGAGAAAACATCCTGCGCTCAGGTGCGTGAGAGACTGTTACTCAATTCTGATGATTTAACTTTTACAAATGCCATTCGATTATCTTGCCAAGTGAGTCTGCTGTTGCCTGTACTGCTACAATAGCTGCTCGTTCCAGACAGTGTTGTGGGAACTGTGGGTCCAATAGGCACGAGTCCAGAGCTCCTGACTGCCCAGCCCTTGGGGAAAATTTGCAGGAACTGTGGCAAATTGAACCACTTGCTAGATGGTGTCACTCTGCCCCAGCAACAGCACCGGCACCAGCTACAATTCACACTGTGTTCTCCAACCCCACTGGCTTTAAGACTTGTGCTGTATATCTCTGCCATCCCTTGCTCTTGGACACTGGGGCTAAGGTGTCTCTGTCATCCAATGTGGAGGCAATTCACCACATTCCGGAGCCCTCATCAGCTGCACAGCTCACCTCCTTCCTGGGAATGACTGCATACTACCTTTTGCTTCTTGCTACAGTACTCCTGCAACCAGCTGCTTAAGAAGGAGACTCCCTGGACTTGGACTGAGGACTATCGGGAGGCTGTGCGTCTGCTTAAGCATCAGCTCACTATGGCACCCGTCCTACCACACATTCTGGAGTTGGGAGAGGACCGCAACCAATGCTGAGGTAGCATTGGCCTCAGGCCATTAAGACTGATAATGGGCTACAGTTCTCATCTGCTGAGTTCTCCACCTTCCTTCCTGGGCACATCTGGCTCAAGGCTGCGGATTTCAAACTGCTCTCCTTCAAACGCTCCTGCATTACAGAGCGACCCAGCATAGGTCCCACAGGGGTTTTGCCAGCACTGCTAACGTTGGGACATGAGCTAGAGTTACCTTTGGATAGGCTACATAAAACTACTGACACTTTTATCTACAGTTTCATTTTAATAACTATACACATGTTTTTCAAAGAAAGGGTTTGATGATTCACATTAAGTAAAAGCCCATCAAGTCTATAAAGACTTGGTGGGCTGTAAAACTGTGGTAGGGGGCTGCTAAAGCGGCAGACTCTGACCAGTTTATTTTCTGTACTGTGTTACTACCATGAAGCAAACAATATAATGTTTCAAGTTTTTCTTTTTAATTTAATGAGTAAAAAATGTACTAATTTCCAAATTTTATGATCATGGGTGCCGGCACCCGGGGAGTGCGCTAAGGGGTAAAAATATGTTTAGCTTGAATAGCAAAACAAATTACTTCTCCTGCATTTTGTTTTTCAAGACACCCACCAATCAGAGAAATATGGAAAATGATAAACGGGAGTGGGGCGAATACGTAAATGTCCATCCTTCTATTTTACTTTTTGAGCATTCTGAACAAATTGCGAGGCATCAGAGAAAGGCTGTTAATTCAACCATTTATGTAACATTTTGAAGCACCTTACATACATTAGAATGCATTCCAATGATGCATTTTTTTCTAATTTAGGGATGGTATTAAATATCCGCAAAGCAGGATTATTTAGATTTAAGAGTACACCATCAGCCAGAGAGAAAGAACCCAAAAGCCTTGTCATGTGCCCCGGTTAGGTGTCTGATTGAAGACAGCAGTAACAGAATCAATTTCTCTTTTCAGCAATGAAAAACATATTAAAGCTGGGAGATGAGTTTCTACTGGACCAGAAAATAGCAGGATACTGGGACTAATCCAGGCATCTTTAACAGCAAATTTCCACCAAAACCTAGTCAGGATTTTTTATCTACCAGGGGGCATTTCAATAGACCTGGGGATAAAGGTTCTGAAGAGTAAGCTCTACACTGAGCCAAGGCGAAAAAAACATTTCACACAGGCCAACACGCCATTCTAAAATATTAATGAATGCAAGGTACCCGGAGAGAAATAAAGCACTTGTAAATTATATGGCTGTGTAAGCACTGGCATACGTTTTGTCATTAAACTTACCCTGCCTCACGCCCTATATCTGTATGTCTGTCTCCAGCTGAGCCATGAATTGGTGTCCTGTCCTTGGTGTACCCTATGTATTTGGTAGTTTATGTATTTTTGCACTTCACGCCCCTGTGTTTGTCTCCTGCTCTCCTGATGAACTGGCATCCTTTCCTGAGTGTACGCTACCTCACAACTGTGTGCAGTGGCGGCTTGTAGTGAAACAATATTAGAAGGGCTTTCCAAGGCTTAAAAAAGGCCATTGCTTTGTTTTATCTTAAAAAGTACAGTATTAGTCTAACTTAAATGGCCCTATTTTTAACCTAGGCCTTTCCATTCCTTGGATCTCTTCAATAATAGACAATACAGTTTGGTATACCCTCTTTAAGCAAGTTCTTGGTGTTAGTCTTTTTACTAGCTGCAAGAAGTATCTTGACCAAATATTGATCTTATACAGACCTATGTTTCCAAGGAATAGGACAGTACACAATTTTTGGGTTCCAGAACCCAAAACCCCACATAAAACTGAATGCATCTTCCCTTAAATTGCCCTATTTATGCACAGGTCATACATTACAAACACTGTGCATTTACAATTGGATTAGTTCAAGTGTTAAACTAAAAGTAATATGATGAGCACATTAACACGACTGATGAATGTGTTATATTCACGCCCTTTTCGATACAGGAACTCGATTTAGTTTCCTTGGGAAGCAAAAAGTGGAAATATTTCCTAGAACCACGTAAAAAAAAAAAATGTTTTTTAGAAACTGTGCCTATGTTTGGTAGTGCATGTTTTATTGCAATTCAAACAATAGAAAATGATGCTGTTTCCAAAACTAGAGAAACTAAAATCGTGTGGGTTTCTGTTCATTAATCTAATATTGCCATTGTGTCTAGTAAGTTACTTACGTTGGCTCAACTTTTAAAAGCAACTATGGGACACCAATTGTTTTGTTTTTATTTATCTTCTTCTGTCTCACGGGAGCTACTAAAAGTGGTTTTGATCAATTTTCCAACATATCCACAATCTTTGTTTTCTTATGGGGATACAGCAGTGGCATCAACTATGCATGTTTTTTTTTTTTTTTTTTTTTTATCCCCCATTTCTTTTGTATATAGCTCATTCGGTTTTTTACATTTTGAGCTGCAGATAAGAGTCCAGCAGCAGACTGACAGCAGATGGACCTGAATATTTAAAAAGCTCGGAGGGTGACAATTTGGTTGACATGCTGACTGTGTCTTTGCTCTGCTCTGGGTGTGTTGAACAACCAGGTGGCTTCCAAGTTGAATGCCATCAGGGAGGCTCATACGAGTCAGCTGTGCATATGCCTTGCTGCTGCCCAACTTGAAAACTTCAAGATCACTAATGTATACCAGAGTAGCAAGGTGTGCCTAGTCAGAATGGTCATTTTAAATAAACGGGTCAAATAAGATCCCACAAAGGCCTGGTTATACTGACTGAATATTCTTCTTGAAGGAGAGCTTGGTATGGATGCCATGGTTCCTAGCAATCTGGGCTATCCACACGCTAGAACTGAAATGGTGAGAGTTTGGCAGGGTACACACACAAGCTCTGCCCTGGGAAGGTTCAGCCCCAGATGGTGTCTGGAAATGTCTGCCAGACATGCAGTGATGCTCAAATAGTTCTTTGAGACACAAGAGGGAAACAAGAGTGGAAAAATATCAACAAGAATGACTTTCAGCATTGTTTAATTTAATTTGTCAATGCTATATTAACCTGGGTTTTATTACTTTGTAATGATAAATCTGTTATCAACAAACTCAAGTATTATTTTAACAAGGGTATTTCTTTTTTTTTCCGTAACTTGATCTTTATTAGTTATCCAAGCACATATATAGGCATAGCAATTGAAACATAAGCAGTTGAAACATCTGCAACTGAAGTTAGATATAGAGTTAAAGAAAGCACTGTAAAACAAAAGTAAAATATAACAATATTTAATTTTTAAGTGTAAACGAGGGGAAAACTAAGTATCTAAGTATGTCTCCTCAACTGTTTATGTCTTTATTGGTTTTGTATTGTAGCCACTTTCCCCAGTTTCTTTCAAAGAGTCTTTCTTTCATTTTTAACCTACATGTAAGCCTTTCCATTCCTTGGTTCTCTTCAATAATAGACAACCATTATTTACAGTTTGGTATACCCTCTTTCATTTATTTTTAAAGCAAATTCTTGGTGATAGTCTTTTTACTAGCTGCAAGAAGTATCTTGACCAAATATTGATCTTATACAGACCTATGTTTCCAAGGAATAGTCCAGTACACAATTTTTAGATTCCAGAACCCAAAACCCCACATAAAACTGAATGTACATCTTCCCAGAAGGACTGTCATTTCTTGCAGCTCTAAAAGATATGTGTATGATTTGGTGCCATGTCCCCGCACTGTCTCCAACATGACTGCTGACTGCACAGTTTCCTACTTGTAATTAGTGGTGTAATGAACAGTGTTGGGAGTAACACGTTACAAAAGTAATGCAATTACAGTAATGTATTGCTTTTTGCTGTGTAGGGCATTAATAATAAAATCTCAGTAATATTATTCCCGCTACAATGTCAGTAATGCGTGTTAGAATGCATTTTAACAACGCATTCTTAAAAAAAGAATTCACCAACACCGCAAAACATTTCTGCACCAGAGAAAAAAAAATCTGTGCGTAAAAGAGTAACGTTATTTCCTATTTCCGGAATTCAATGGTTGAGATGATGACTGCTGAGACTGATTCTACATTTGCAAGTTGGACATACTCCAATCAACATTATAGTCAAGTGCAATCTATGTGCGACACCGAGGGAACTGTCTACATTGAGAAATAGCACTAGTAACTTAAAGAAACACCTGGACTGGTGCCACGCTAACACAAAGTTAACCGAGAGAGCTGCAGGTGCAGAGAAGAGAAAGAATGCTGAGGATGATAGCGCGGGCAAGACAAAGCAACAGAAAGTTTCTCTCGGTCTGCCATGCTGCTTGAACCCCGAGTGAAGAGACTTGTGGCAGAGTATGTTGTTGAAGACATCCTGCCTCTATCAACAGTAGAATCGTAGGGTTTTAGAAAGCTTTTCAGCAAAATCCACGTCAACACCAGCAATGACAAGGTAAGCTAACATTGCCATAAAGACTGGTTCAGTATTAGGTCACTGTCCCATGACGATGCTATCTACTGTGTTAATATTACAAACAGCAAACTAAAATATTTTCAGTATCTATTTACCAGACTTTGATCCTTTGTCTGCTTTTGTGATTCACTGTATTGTGTAAGTCGATCATCACAGCATCTGCAAAGAGGCTTCTTTTATGTTGTTGGTCATTAATTTCTATTCCTGTTCGTGAAGGATCTTGTCTGATAATTTGAGCTAAGGGCTCAATATACATAACAAATAGGGTGGGAAGTAAGCAGCATCTCTGTCTGGTTCCTCTCTGTAATGTGAATCTCTCCTATAGAGAACCATTCACTTCTACTTTAGCTGTAGGATTGTTGTAAATTGACTTAATACACTCTTTGTAAAGCCAAATTTCTCCAATGTCCGATATAAAAATTCCCAATTGACCCTATCAAACCTTTTTCTGCATCAAGACTAATCACTGCTGCTGGTGGTTTACGTTTTTGTATCCTGCTTATAATATGAGTTGTTCTTCTAAAATTGTCTTGAGGTTGGCGGCTTCTGACAAACCCTGTTTGTTCCTCATGTATAAGCTCTGATACTATCATTTGAAATCTATTGGATATAAAGGAGGTGTAGAGCTTAAAATCTATAAATTCAAAAAATTATTGGCCTGAAATTTTATCAAAATTCCATATCTTTTTGAGTTTTGGGTATTACAATGATTATTGCTTCTTTCCATGATGGAGGAATAGTATTTTCTTTCAAAATACAATTGAAGGTAGTGAGGAGATACGGGGACAATTATTTTTCAAACTTCTTATACCACTCTGGTGGAAACCCATCATTACCAGGTTGCTTTTTTGTTTTTAATTTTCCTATTGCTTTCTGGATGTCTTCTGTATTTATCACAGTAGAATGTTAAGGTATCTTGCTTTTTTCTCCACGTCTTCATTTATTTCATTTATTCATATCATGAATAATTTCATTTATTTTAATTCACACCTCTTTTAACTGTTGTTGTGTTTCTTGATCTGTCTTTTCTTTATACTTTTGCTCCATTTTACTTAATTCAGAAAGAAATGTCTGATGTGGCGTTGTTATTGCTTTCCTAAGGTTACTCATAATTGCTTTCAATTTGCCTCATATTAAGGCCTTTAAAGCATCCCACAGTATGGCTGGATCAGTTCCACCATTATCATTTTCTTCTAGATGGCTCTGAAAAGCAGTTTTAATTTGTTCAACTATGGAGTCATTATTTAGTATTCCCACATTCATTCTCCACACTGTACCTCTGCTTTTTTCATTTAGAGAAGCTGTCAGATATATAGCACTGTGGTCAGACCCGTCACCCACACCGATTTGGAAACCCTGAATTCTATCCCTGTACTCTTTTTGCATTAAAAAAATCTATTCTTGAGTAGACAGAATGCATGGCTGAGAAGTGACTATATTCTTTTTTTAGAGGGTGAAAGTCCCTCCAAACATCAAAAAAGCCCAATTGCTCAACAATTTTATCATGTTTCTTATTTATCTTACTACTAGTTGTGTCAAGATCATAGTCCAGTGTCACATTAAGATCTCCGCCAACTATACATATGCCCTTGCTTTCTAAAGCAATAACATCAAACAGGTATTTGAAATAGTGTTTAATGCTATCAGGAGGTACGTAAATATTTACCGTTGTAACCAAATTATAATCCATTGACCATTTTACTAAAATAAATCAACCCTGTTTATCTAATATTTCCTGTAATAGGTTTTTCTGAATCCAAATATTTTCTATTTCTCATGCTCATTTTGTAATAATTGAGTTTCTTGTAAAAAGCAGAATTTGAATATTTTCTTTTTTTACTTTGGTCATTACTCTCAATCTTTTGCACTTGGTTAGAAATTTAAGTCGACTTCCAGAAGGAGGTGCCCTCATTATAGATCGACACCCCTTTCATTCGAAGTGGGAAAGCCTTTCCCAGTGAAAGGGTCCCCGCGAAGTTTTGAGATTTAACCCACAAGTGGTTATTCTACTCATACTAGATCCGTATGGTATACAGCAAAGTCCCCTTTAAGCCAACAGTCCAACAAATAATTCAGTTAACCCATAACAGCATCAATAGAATCAATAGCAAATCCATTTAATAGATTGACTTATGATAACCTTGTTCATTCTTTCCCCCATTACGACTCTCCCCTTGAGTCGTGCTGGAATTCCTGTAGCCTTTCTCTTGCCCGTCTGCTTGTTTCCGAGATCCCACCTCTTTCGCTACGAGTTGCCAAGTTGCGATCTGTGAAGACTGGAGTATTTCAAGGAGAGAAGAGCCACCAGTACTTCTGAGGTTTCCACCTCAATTCCTCTCCCACTTAGATCTTTGATCGCCTCCTCTGCGTTGTTATAGGTTTTCACCCCATTAGCCCAGTGAATGCGCATTTTATTAAAGGGGGTCTGGAAACGGATACCTTCTTCCTTCAAAATTTTCTTAACATTTGCGTACTCTTTACATTGTTGCAGCACTCTCCTGCTGTAATCATGATCAAAGCAGATCCGACTTGCTTAGTTGAATCGTTTTCTTTTCCTGTGCTTTTATCAAAACCAACACTTTCAGATTGTTCTGAAGAAAATTGACGTCAACTGACCTCGGGGCCTGACCAGCTTTCGGTTTCGGAGTGCTCTGTGGGCTCGTTGAATCTGAAGGTTGTTTTAATTATGGTAATTGTGTACTTTTGTATATTCTTATCCCCCAACTGTTTGCAAAAATGAATGAATAAAAATTTAAACAAGAACGTGTATCATAATAAAAACCATTAAGATACAAATTGACAAGTTATCTGCAAAAGAATGATTCTGTTTGATTAGTCCAAAAACTTATAAACAACATTTAAAATACCCTTCTGGGTTTTATCTTTGTTTTAATTAGGTTTTCTGAATGAAGCCCCACAAGACATCCAAACGTCTGAATTAAAGATGTAACAGAGTGTATTTCACAAAGTGTAACAGTGGAACAAGCTGGCGTTAAGACTGCATAATATGAGATAATGTGCGTCTTAAATAGTCCAAATAATTTTTCACCATATCAGAAGTTATGAAACTGCCATCACATGGTAGCACCTTACTATCAGTTTAATGTCACTATCACTTTTAACCAGTCAAAAAAAAAAAAAAGCGACTCATAATAGCAAGTGTCTCTTTTGAATAAGTTATTCGTACATTTTGTCTTTATCAAACTGGTAATTATTCACTGAATATTCACTTATTCATATTTTTTGTATCACGTTGCATGCACACACACAATAACCCCGCATGGGCTAGCTGCCGATGGAAAGATCATCTGCAAAAGTCTTGCCCACCTGCCCTTTTCTGAACCATGCTGTGAAGGATTTACTTGTGCAGTCGGTTGAGAGGCCCAAGCTAGATACAGAAATGGCACACAAGAGACTCATATGCAGGGGGGAAAGATGGAGATATATATATTTTTTTACTTTAGGTAGCAGGCTACTGCAAAGGAGTGATTTACAAACCAAGTGATGTGATCTGCTCAAACGTTTTTTATCTCCCCTGGATGGAAAAAATAATAATATCAGAGCAAGCAAAAGCAGAAAATAATAACTGCCATTGAAATGAAAAGTTGCATACTGTACTAAACTCTCTGTGGACAACTTTTCAAAACCAAGAACCACTGTAGGTCACCCCCTACCTTTCTTTTCTCCACCCTCAGAATGAGCTCTTGCTCATAACATGCCTGGATGGTTACCTGTGGAATATAAGTGTAAATACAATGTAAGTTCTGAAAGAGGAAAAATAAGTATACACATAGCCACTTTCCTACAACTAAAACATACACCTTCATTCCTTTAGGCCAACAGGTACCCAATAACAATGATTGATTGCAGTAGCTGACTGAATTTTTACTAAGGGAAACATCATGGTGCTTGTGATAAAAGGAAACCATTCTGACATAATACTGGCATTCTTCTGACCTACCAGTGGCAAAATTCTGACTTACCACTGTCATCATCCTGACCCACCAGCAGCATTGTTAATTTGAATTAATCGTCCTTCTTACTCTTCTACTAATGGTCAGTTTGAACTGCACTGGCTGTGTGACTTCTATCAGTCCACTACTGAATACCCATTTCTTCAGACTGTACCTGTGGTTCCTTTTCTCCTAATCTTATTTGCCATATCATCAGCATTGATAGGCTTCATAAATCATTGTTCCAAACCGTGTTGTGTGAAATTTATGATCCTCTTATAGTTATTGTTCTGCATCCAACCAAAATGCATCACTTTATATATCAGTTACTAGCTACGTCTGCTCTTTAAATTATTACAATTGAATTTATTTTATGCAGGCCACTGTAAATATAAAACATCCACTTTTAACTGTGCTTGAAGTAAACTTGACATGATGCTCTAATGTTAAATCTATTAAATGCACCAATCCTACCAAACACCAGCATTGATCAGTGGGCCCAATCTGCACCTACAGCTATTAACTGTGTTTACAACAACATAGGATTGAAAACATCCATATTACTGTGTAACCTTAGTTTAACTATATATACTTAGGTAAATATACACAAATACTTGTGTATCCATGATAAATATAATAAAATGAATGAATAGCCAAACATAAATATACAATAAATAGTTAAATCAATATATAATAAATTATCTAGGGACTCTAGGGGCATTATCTAAAAAATACTAAAAATACGGCCGATAAAACTCAGGCCTAGGCCCCATTCATCAGGATTTCGAGAAGGGAACAATTTAATAAAAAATAAAAAAAATTCATTTATTTGGTTTGGGTGAGGAGTTTTGTAAAACAGTAAGTCGAGTCATCTCTCTCAAAAAAATGGCCATTCCATGCTTTCGATTTTTCAGGATTTTAACAGCATCAATGTGGATTTTATGTTCTAAATGGTTTTTTCCATTCTGAGCACGTTTTATTGAATGAAAAACACATTTCTGGTGTGCAGTCTCCTCAACAACTCTGCAGTCGCACAGACATGCAACTTAGAGGGAACATTAATCATTGATCAATTGGTGTATAAATTAATATATTGATTATGTGATTAACATCTATAGATGTGTGGTTACGTATGAAGAAATTAAAGAAGGTCATTATGTGATGATATGGATATATACAAACTTACATAAATATATATAAACACAAAAAAAACATAATAGGTAGATAACATCAGCAGAGTGTGTTCCTTCATGCTTCTGTACTGAACATTCTGCTCTTCAGTTCTTCATTAAAACAGCCTAATTATTTATATACATGTACCTGTAGATAAACCACTTGGTAATCCTTACCAACCCCACTGTAGCACGCCGACGTGCTGGGTTCGGAATAATCGGAAACACACACTTCCGGGGTTTTCGGCTTCTTGCCGACTTTA
>JAOVYW010002074.1:0-15481 GCA_025775045.1 Hiodon tergisus
GTGGACGTGATCGGGTTTGTGTTTTATGAGTGAGAGTAAAATTGATCAGAGTCCTCTGTGTGTGTGTGTGTGTGTGTGTGTGTGTGTGTGTGCATGTGCGTGCGTGTTAGTGTGCATGTGCGTGCGTGTGCATGTGCGTGCGTGTGTGTGCGTGTGTGTGTGTGTGTGCATGTGCATGCGTGTGTGTGCGTGTCTGTGTGTGCGTGTGTGCGTGTGTGTGTGTGTGTGTGGTTGTGCATGTGCATGCGTGTGTGTGCATGTCTGTGTGTGTGTCTGTGTGTGTGTCTGTGTGTGTGTGTGTGTGTGTGCATGTGCGTGCGTGTGCGTGCGTGTGTGCGTGCGTGCGTGTGTGTCCGTGCGTGTGTGTGTGTCCGTGCGTGCGTGCGTGCGTGTGTGTGTGTGTGTGTGTGTGTTACTGGCAGTTTCCCAAGCTTCTACTCTGCGTTACATTGTACGGACACTTCATGTATGGACTTTCTGCACCACTCCACCCTTACAGTGGCAGCCTCTGATCTTTGCAGCCTGCAGGATTTCAGAAGGTTCATTAGTCCTGCTGTTTCTAGTTTCTTAGCTATTTTTTTCCTTCACCTGAGGGTACTGCTTAAAGTGTGCCCCAACCCCCTTGTCATTACATAAAGACATTTGTTTGGCCTGTCAGTCTGATTACCAAAAAATACGTAATGTTATTTTCCATCGTTTTCTTGTTTTACGGGAGCATTTCAGAGAAAAGAACTCCCCACTTTATGAAGAGAACGAGAGAGAGAGCGAGAGAGAGAGAGAGAGAGAGAGAGAGAGAGAGAGCATATCCAATGTCACACAAAAGGTGGCAAACTCAAGGATACTATCTTGTATATAAGGCATTGCAGCGGCCATCATTTAAAAACTCAGGACTCCTGGGTCATAGCAGTCAAACTACCAATCAGCAACTCCTCCCTGGAGCCCGCATTATCATACATGTTTGATGCACAGTGCATTCCTCAGTTTGTTTCTGTTAAAGGAAGAATGATTGGATAATTGGACTATTGGATTACTGTAACTGTAGGATTATTGGCTGGCAATAAGACGTGCGTGGACTTTCTCTTGGCTCCTCAGTGACCCGCAGCCTTTTCATGTTTTCCTCTTCTCCTACCTTACATATCTGTAATGTGATTAAGGGCTCCCTTTAATCTCATTGCCAAAACAATCTGGAACATTTTATTTTTACTTCCCCTGCTCATAGTGTATTTTGGGACCACGATAAATTATGCATAATTTACATTAACATAAATCATGTAAATGTATTCTCGTATATTGTTATGGAGTAAAATTAATGTGCGCGATGAAGTCACAGATCTCCTATTCAGATTAACACTCAGATAAATCCTGCCCGTGCAGTAAACTGTAGAATGGGTGCATTTGGAAAGCATACCGCCCTCTCTGTTCTATTGCATAAGGGATTGGCTCAAGGGTCAGAAACAAAAAATGCAGTAGAGAAAACCGTTCAGAGGGAATTAACAGGAGAGGTTTAAAGATTTACACGCCAGCACAACATTTACAATGAAGGCCATATGCTGCACCTGGGCTTTTAGTGTGTGGAACATGTGTTCCCCATACCCATTTGGCTCTGGAACTCTAGCTACTAATCACTGTGAGGACTAATAGTCCTTCAAATCACTAAAAAATATTTAATCCTCAGACAGTACGTACTAGCACAGGCAACAGCGTACTGTGCACGGATCGTACTGTCATTGCTACTATAAACAAGATTCTGCACTATTTAACGTTGTAAAATGTATCTACCTTCGGACGGGGAAGTGCCTGGCTGTCAACGTTTGACTAAAATGTCACGTCTTGGGCTCAGGCTTGAGTACTACATTCTGCATATCTAATATAAAAATATTTTTTTTATGTGAAAAGCTGTTTTACATCACAGGCACAGAAATGAGGAGGCCTGTTATTGTTAAGCTGATAAGCATACTCCCTTATTCAGGGAGATTATACCCATGTGTACGGCTAGAACCTTTGCAGAGGTAGTGCAGGTTAAATAAAACTGCACTGCAACCTCCTGGTTGCTGGATGGCTTTCACACTTGACTCATCATTGTTATTAAAAACCGCTGGTTGTACAACTTTTGTGTAAGCTGCTCTAAGCTTACACAAGTTTTCACAGTGCTGTGTCCTTACCAACTTTGGCTAGCTATATACCAAACGAGTTTCTAGCTAGCTAACTAATCACCTCTGACTTGCATAAGACAACTAACAAAACAAGTTAACTTTGACTAACCCTGGCATTGTATGATTGACAATTACTTGACAAATACCTTATTTGAAAACCAAATGATTTCAGACCTTCCTTGCCTTCCTGGATGTCGGTAATACAGCGTTTGTCTTAATTTATTAAATAATAGAAGTACTGCTGCAATAATCTATTTAAATCTACGTTTTCACATCAAGGTTGACAGTTATATTTTTATGTTTACAAATGTAGTATAAACTCAAAATAAACAGACCCTTGGAAATTGCACAAAAAATGGCCTCCCATGACTATACAGTAAGACTGGTAGGATAGTTTCAGAAATGCGTAAGCTCATTTTATTTGTTTGAAATATATGACTAATTGACCAATTAACTATTTCTCATAGATTAAATCACTACATTTTTAATCAAATAACAACCCTTTTACCTTGAACTAATTAAAAATTATTAAAATTTAATTTAAAATCAATCCTGGAATATTTAAAGGAATTACACTAATTAAGGGTATTAAGAGAAGCACCCGGAATAACATTGACAATATTGACAACTTTCAATTTGAAAATATAGAAAATACAATTATATTACTTATCTTGCAATAGGCACGAAATATAGCCTTAAAAACGTATCTTCCAAGACTATAACAGAACCTGCACTGGTGAGTCAGGATAATAGCTAAACATGATAATGATAGTTTTAAACTGTCTGAGTTAATGATTGATCTACTATTGAATAAAGGGAGTAAAACGAATGTACAGAGAACTGAGCTGTATATATATATATATATATATATATATATATCACAGGATGGAATAAAGTTGCAAAATTGGCGTTGTGGATCCATACTAGTACGTTAAATGTTCAAGCAGATTCCTTTGTTGGCACTGTAAAACACATGTTTACAATAACTTAGCTGTCACTTTAATGGACTCGTGATTTATACCCTAATATACATATGTGATATATACTCTAATATACATTCAGGATATATTCCCTAATATATGTGAAAGCCTATTCTACCATTCATTTAGATGGGCATCAAGGACACTCTGATTTAACCGCTCCCTCTCAATCATAAAGTTAACATATATATATATGTTATTGACTCACGTTATATATATATATATACATATAGATAACGTGAGTCAATATGCAGTAACTCAAAACTAGGCTGCTCCCGTTGAGATAATTCATTCAGCTGGGTAAGAATGCATTAAATCTTTAGTTTGGTTTTCTATCGGCATAAAACAGCTTTTATTAGTAGAAACCTAATTAGAAAGTCGTTACCCAAATAAAAGCAATATGTACAACAATGTAGAAAGAACGTAGCCTGTAGCGTGTTTGCATTTTAGTTTGGTTCTCAGCTGTGAAGTCTGCACCTAAACCTGTGAAGTCTGCACCTAAACCTGTGAAGCCTGCACCTAAACCTGTGAAGTCTGCACCTAAACCTGTGAAGTCTGCACCTAAACCTGTGAAGCCTGCACTTAAACCTGTGAAGCCTGCACTTAAACCTGTGAAGTCTGCACTTAAAACTGCTCTAATTGTATATGCAGTTTATGGTTTGTTTACAGTCTCTTTGTCACATGCGGTCCAATGAAGTCCATTTCCCAACTTATTAAACAGATCCCTTGAAGCTGTCTAATGGGGGTTTAACGGTTAGAACCAAAATTGCTTTAGAAAACCTCAGCCTCCTTACTGTGCTCAGGCTCTGACAGGTGACAAGGAAAAAAAACCTCCCCAAAACCACCTCATCCAATGTCCAGCATTTCCTCACGGTAATCTTACAGCCAGGGCCCACCTGGTTGTGCTCGCCATCTTCTCGTAAATTGGATAAGAAACCATTCTCTGACCATTGTTTGTTTGATTATCAGAGCTGCCCAATTTAAAAATGAGCCCAGAATCAGAATTTCCAATTAATTAAAATAGCCACTGTATTCATACTCACGAAGGTTCAACCATGCAGTTGGCACTGTTTAAGTTTAATAAAACTATTTATGAAATAGTCGTTCATTAAAATTAAGCATTAACCCTTTATGACTACTATAAAAATGAAAGCACATTAAGGCTTCTCAGAAACCTGAAAAGAATCCACCATCCTTCCTTAAGAGTATTTATTTAGCCCCCCCCCCATTTAACCATGGCAACCAATGCAGGCAGGGCACCTGGTCAAGGCTGGCACACCCCCTAATCATTTAGCACGAGAGAACAACCCTAGAAATATGCTGAGGTGATCATTTATATGTTATAAAATTCATACACAGAACATGCAAAAGATCTGTTTAGTACACAGTTTTCATGGGCAACATAGATTTGGCACAGTAGCTGTCAATTATGTTTCCCTTTATGCACAACACATGTGATGATTTGATAAGAAGTGGGCCTTTTAATAGGCATTCTATGATGATTCACATTTGATGTCATTTGATTGGCTGTTAATCGACCTTCTTTTTGGTGCCACCAGCGTTTACACAATTTAGTTTAGGTACTATGACAAGGTGCCCACGTACCAAATTCAATATCAGTCAGACTTTTGATCCATGAGAAGAAGCTTATTTAGAACTCTATTATCCTTTTTTCGGTCGCCCTCCAGACCTCACATTTTCATAAAAAGAACAGGTCCATACCAAATAACCTCAACGTGCTTTGATAGAAAGTAATAGCACACGTGTAACAATGACACTATGCCTGAAAATGCATGTCCATCAATTAATACCTTGTTAGTAACACTGGGGAAGAAGCTTCCAAAAACATGTGAAGGGCAGGGAGGCTTTAAGAACACATACTTACAAAACCCCTTAATGGTTCAAAACAGAGAGGTACCAAGTAGATGGCAGAATGCATTTTTAAACATGGGCTTCTGTGAAATGTGTTTTAGATAATCAGAAAGGGAAACAGATGTTTCCATTCCTGGAGATTTAAAAAAAAAAAAAAAAAAAAAACGTATTTTTTGTTTTTACTGAGCCTGTGATGAAAGTAGAAAGTTTATACTATAATGATGTATTTCAGAAAGGCAACCCACAACAGCAATGCCAATTTGCGACCATCTACGAGGATGAATTTTAGGAGGTGAGCTGGTTTTGAGAGCAAACCTTTACGTGTATATGTTTTGTTGTGTTTCTCCAGCGTGGCCCTACGTGTTTTGGTCGTTTTCTTGATTATCGGTCATTCAGATTAGTATCCAATACACTTTGAATATTGTGACTAAATTCAAGGCTAGAGTTAGTTACACTGTCCCCAAATATAGTATGAGGGATCGTTTATCTGACAGTTAATAAATAATTTAGATGTGTATTAATTTAGAAAACGGTTACAATAATGTTACAATATTTTTGTTACTGATATATAAGTTTTCATCGTATTACTAGTATTATATGAACCAAGCTGTGCTTACTTTCCATTTACAAAAACGCTGACCCCTGAACTATATAGATTTATATATATTTTTTAAACTATAGAATTATAGAAATATTTTGTGATTTACAAGTAACTGGAATTTGTTAGCATCAAAACAAAGATAAAATAATAGACTATGCTATAATTTTATTCTTGGTGCAATATAACATGTAAATGTGGGTATATGTTTGTTAACTATGGGTTTTGATTTGAGGCTTGTGGGATTGCATCAGTTAGGCAATTATCTAATGAATTCTCATTGTTGCTAGGTAAACACTGCCATCTATGTTTGGGTCGTAGGTGGTATAAAGAAAAATGGAACATTTAGAACAATAGCTTGACACATTCATCACAGAAACCAAAAATACCAAAAAATGTGACATTGTTCATTTATTTCATGCCAGTAGAAATAAAGAAATAAAAAAATCTCCATACTCCATATTCTGCTCGGGAAACGTATTATGCAATAAGTTCAAACTAATTTTGATTTTAATTAATTAAATGCTATTGAGTGTATCGAGAGGTTATTTTTGGAGTTATAAAATAAAAATATTTAGTCGGAACTAAAGTCAGGAAAAGTATATTCACATCGGAGGTGAAACGTGTCGGACGTAAACACAATGACTACGGATGGCGTAGCTGTTGCTTCATTTCAGTTTTCTGTTTCGAATTTGTTTTCTGACGACTCATTTCGGATTTGAAAATGGCAGGCCTAGAGTTGTTGTACAGCTCTGTAGTTAGTAACATTGAAGCACCGCAAGATGTGCTAGTCTGTTTTGTCCATTGGGAAATTGTACTAAACGGATACAGATGTATTGGAACTGGAGACCAGGTATGTAAGGAGTAAACCTTCCCTAGCTTGCTGACTGTATATCTACATGTGGTGGCCTACTAACTGCGACAAACAAAAACAGTTTAACCGTTACAAATTACCTTTCTGGTTTACAATGATGCTAATTAAATAAATAAAAACATCTAAGAATATTGTGCTGCCCGCTGTTTTCCATTGTTGGGTAGGGATTGTTGACTTGTTAATGTCTGGACTTTAGATGTCGATGGTGAGCCAACTTGGTTTTATATTATTTCTAGAAGTACTGGTGGTGGTAGTAGTAATAGTTTTGCTGTCTTCCAGTAATTACATTGTATTCTTTTTACTGCAGCCACAAAAAAATGATAAAAAGTCGGAGCTGTTACCTCACGGGTGGAATGCCTGCAGAGAGCTATACACACTCCGATATCAGTCAATGGATAACAAGTCTAATTTATTGGTGAAAGCCATCACTGTGGACTCCACTCTCATCTTCAATATATTGGTACCGTGCTAACCCCTCCCCCCCCCCCTTCGTTAACATTTAATAGTCGTCATTGGTTAAATCAGACGTGTATAATCTAAACTTTCAGTTTGCCTGTTCACAGTAACTGTGAAAATAGGTTTTGTAAGAGTTTTTAATGGCTTCCTGAAAATCATAGAATTAAATATTGTTGGCTTTTGGAAAGGAAAATACTTTGAAGAACAAAAGTGTAGGACTGTTCTTTCTATAATTTTGTTTGATATGTCGGCAGGACTCTGCTTCAGAGCAAGTCTCAGACTTGACAGTGAATGTCCATGATTATGTAAATGCTGAAAGTCTCCAGGATTTTGGCAGGTTGGTTTAACTTTTTTTATTTATTTAAATAGTTTTGAGTTGTAATTGCCTGTTAAAGTGACATTTCAACTGTAGTTTACAGCATATGTAATAATATTGGGTATTTTATGCTAGTAGTAAAACGTACTTCAGAGATTCTGTGTTCTGCCATTGTATGTTTCTGCCTAAAATTTAATGTTTAAAAATCCCATAACGAAGATCATTACCCTTCCTTGTCAGCGTGTTCAAGAACCCGGCAGAGCTGGTTCAGAAGGTCCAGTCAGGGCTCCTTTCTTGGTGCTCCTCCCACAAGGCCGAGTGTGGCAAGAAGGCAGAGAAGAGCCAACGGGAGAGCTCATCGAACAAAGAACCCGACAGCAACCCACTCCGCATTCCCTCAAGAAAACCCCGGACTGACTGGCAGCCTAGCTGGTAGTTATACAATGGGCGCCTGTCTCGGTGATCTGCCTAGTTGGATCATACATTGATTTCACATGTATTCAGGAGTGAGGTTTTTGGTAAGCCACATGTCTGTGCCTGGAGAGCCCCGGTCCAGCTGTTTTTTTTTTTTTTTTTTTTAAATATGTACTGCTCTAAATCACCTGGACAATTAAAAGATGTTTGAATGACTTTTTAAAAAGGAACTAAGGTGATTTACTTTTAAGTGTAATTAATGTATTCTAATAGAATTGATTGAACTGCCTTCATAACTCCCTAATTAATCAGGCATAATTTTAATGAGATTCTATGGCCCTCGCCTTAATTCTCAACACTAGGTGTCTTAGTCCTCAGTTATAAACAGGAGGCTCTAATCATTGAGACTGATTAATCCATGCGATTTATAGTAGAATCAGCTGGGGACAACTGGCATGCTTGGGTGAATATTGGTGCTATTTATTTTAAATAGACTGCGGTTTCAGTCAAATAATTTACTGTATTATGCTGCATCGTTATAAATTAACTGGTATCATGTAGCCACACAGGTATTATGATTCAAAATGAATTACTGTTAAGCTGTAAAATGTACACCCCAATATAGTCCTAAAAATATAATAAGCAGGGCTTATAATATTTAAAAAACAACAACAATTCAGCAGGGCTGAAACAGATCTGTTTTCCTCCCTGTTGTCTTTTTCATGTGTCTCTTAAATGTCTCCGGTTCCTACACAGGCCCTCCTCTCATGTAATATTTACAGCAGTGTGGCTAAAGAAACGCAGTCTCTATTTTAGGATGTGGTGCACTCTTGGTGACTTTGGCTTTCGAGGACGATGGGTGGTGTCCTGGTAAAGGCACCAATCCTGCGTCAGCCTCTTTCACAAACCACCCTGCCTTCTCCTTCCTCTGTCCTCTGATACTATCCGATTTGTCTGATGTCAGCCATTTATTGGAATTTCTGCTGTGGTGCCTTTTTTCAGTAGGACGGCAATGCCCTGCTCATAATTAATATGACAGTGCAATTGTGAGTTTTCCTCATTCAGCATTCCAGCTGTTGGAAAGAAGAACCTATGTTGAAACTTGCTGCCCTGCCTATTTACTGTATCAACTACAGTATATAGCACTAATAATAAGTCACCTTGCTAGAAGTAAGCATAAAGTTTATACAAGCTATTTTTTTTCCCTTGGCACCTGGGGTGATCATTGGTTCATTTCACATGTGAACACAAGTACCATGGGCAAATTCAGGATGCTTAAAGTGAATGAGGGATGGAAATTAAAACATTTTATTTTTTATGGAAACAATATTATTATAGTATTTAATAATATAATAATATCTGTGCACTTCAATTTTCCCTTATCGCACAATTCTGATTCAATATTGTTTGAATGTTTTCAGTTTTTAATTTATAGAAGTCACAGACCATCTTTGAACAGCCGGTTTTAATCAGCCTAAATGTAATTTATCTGTAATATTGAATCATGGTAAAATTTGAATTCACCAAGTTGAGTAAAAAATATTTTGCGCACCAGACCTGGCATTTAGAACAGTGGCTATCTTGCTGTGTGTAAATTGTGGTGTTTGAATATGTTTGTACACAGGCCGGATCCCATGGGTCCATTTGCTGCAGGAGGTGCAGACCTAGATCCTTTTAGGTGAGTTCATAAATACTCCTAAATGTGCAATATGTGTTGTACATATCATGCAATAGTGGACTTCTTTCGTCTAATCGCTAAGGCCGATCACCCAATATCAGCTGACACTGATTTATGGCCGATCAATCAGTTCACCGCTAACAATAATAACAATAATAATAATATATTATTATTTCCCTAAAGATTGATGAGGCGTACTGTTTTTTTATTGTTTTTTTTTTTCTGTCGGTGCTTGTCTGTGCCTCTGCAGTGGTCGTACAGGGGGGATGCTTATGGACCCATTGCGCTCTGGTTTTCCACGTTCCGGATTTGACCCATCTACTGGCATACCAGGCCGCTTACCCCATGGTTCTGTGCCACCTGGGGCCCGCTTTGACCCATTTGGACCACCTGGAAGGAGCCAACCTGGGTGAGTGTTATAGGCTACAAGATACCCTTTCCACGGGATGGTGCCAGTTGGTGTCCCAAGTCAGCGATAAAACGATAATTTTTTATCGATGCATACTGAGGACTAATTGAAGACAATCGGTTTCGATATTGCCAACTCTCGTGTATGGGTCTCTGACAGTCAAAACAAGCCAAATTTGATCCTAAAATGACATTAACTATAACATGTATAAATAAGTCAATGAATGGTTTACAGAACTCCCACACTACTTTTCTCCCTGTGAGACTTGCTCTAAAGCAAAGTCAGTTTTCTTATTATTCTTCACATGGTTTCATGCCTCAGGTCACAAAGCAAATTAACCAATGCTAAAATTGCATCTAAAAAGAAATGTACATTTTTATTTTGCTGTTTCATTTTCAGCCCTGACCCTGACCACCTGCCTCCACCAGGGTATGATGACTTGTTCATGTAGAAGGGTCAGATGTCTCCTCTTTTCTTTCTCCTCATGTCCTTGAGGAATGCCTACCTGCAAAGCCAGAATAGTCTACTCTGTAAATATATTTTTTTTTTTTCTCGTTTATTGTTTTGTTTTTTGAGGGAAAAAACCTATAGAAACATTCACTTCTATGACGTTATGCCACTCCTGGCATTAGGACGGTGAGTGGAAACGTAAAATACATTAATCTTTTTCGACTTTGAGGTTGTGTAATACAATGCAGACCTGTGATGGACGTGGTTGTTCTGTTTTCATTGGCTTCTGCGTATTAGCACTTATTAGTTATCAACATTTACAAGTTGACGATTTTGTTAATCTATAGCCTGTTAGAATACACTGCAATATCCGCTACAGTCTTACTGATAACTTCCATCTAGTCTTAGAAAAGTAAGGATACTGTTAATTGAATCTCACAGGTTTGAATTTTCTGTTATAAGGGTTTCTTACTTAAAGGATACTAACTTCTTTAGTAAATCCCTTTTATTCATAAATGCGTTGTCTTGTTTGACTGTTATAAACTTGTTGTATTTGAACACTGGATAATATGGAAGAGTTAGAATGAATAATGAACCCGTCATATTGTGGCAGTCTGCATAAACACTGCATAGTGCTTTACTTTGATGCTCTGATCTCGTCATTTCTGGAGAATTGCCAACTTGCTGACGGTGAATCTTAGTTTGCTTGATACAGTATCGGCAGTCGAAAGGCTTCATTTCTGACCCTCTCTCTGATTTACGGCAAAATACGTTTTCCGCTTAGCTTTTAAGATCGATGATAATTTATTTGGGATGTGTAAAACAGCCATCTTAAAAAGGACAATGTAAAATGAGATTCACTGTAACGTGTTTCAGAGCACCACCAATAATGTCGAATCTGTTCTGAAACGCAGGAATGGAGATGCTTGCTGTATGTTTCTTTCATGTCCTGTCCTGTAGAAAAATAAAAATGTAATCTAATACAACTGATAGTCTGTGATATACCAGTATTAAATAGACAACCGTTGAGTGGATTGATGTTTCACTTTTTATTTTTAAAGAATAAATAAAAAAATACAACAACAAAAAAACAGAGAATTGCAAGTGCAACGATGAACTGGTCAGTGTAGTTTGCGTAATTTTGGTGAGTAATGCAGGAATACTTCATTGCTGCCGTCCCACCTCCCCCCTTCAGACTTCCACTCAATTTTTAAATTAATCTTTTATTTAGTACAGTGCCCGGTGTATGAAGGAATCTGATTAATATTGAGTGCGAAATCACTGGGTATGGAGCAGTATAACATTATTTATGTCCTAAACCTTCCTGTTTCTTCCCTTTTTGTTATTTAAAATAAGACCAAGCAATGTTACCTGTCTGTCCTATTAATTACAATCAGTTCAGGCCTCCAGTTAGCAGTGTTTGTGTATCTTCAGTGGACCTTTTCTAACCTCTAATAAAAATTCTCAAATTAAAAAGTTCTCGCCTGCCCCCTGGTGGTAGCTCAAAACCAGCGTGGGGGGAAGATGAAAAGATCAGTGGGCGTGTGATGTTGCGAATTAAATAACTAGACATCATTACTGCAAAAAACAAAACCTAAAAAAAACATTTTCATACTGCGCTTTTTCCTTCCAGAATCTGTAGGTGTATGTTTGAATATTTTACATTTATGGATGGATTCAAAATAAATTTTGCTTGTATCGAATGCATTTTATTCATGTCAAATTAAACGGCCAACCCAGATTACTAAATAGCCTGTAGCAGTAGGCTACTACACGCTCTGTAGTAGGATCTGTTTTGGTTCGCCCGTGTGAGGCACTATGGGCTCTATTTATAGCTGAGCTCTTATTGTCATGCTGAACATGTGTGTGACGGAGACAAGAAAGCCCTACCTCCCCCTGCGCAGGTTCACGCTCTCTTCCAGCTCTACTACGCACAGCTGAAACAGAACTACAACACACCAGGGTTTCAGGCTGGGGAGCGACGGGGCCTATTAGCCATCACACCATGTGATCTGTACCAGAATCTTTCACACTCTGCTAAGACCAAAGGGCTAATGAATGGTCTGACAAGTCAAGTCTAATGGCTCTGTGGGAAATAAAGGGCGAAAATGTGGTAATTAGTCCCTGGTTCATTTAACATTCCTCTTAAATTAGCCTCTACAAGTTTGATGTATTTTCCCTTTGGTTCTGAGGTTTACTTTGAGAGCAATTTGTAATTTCCTCACTTTATCTCATCTCCAAGTAGGCTCAGACCGTGACCTGGCAATGTGGCTCTTTTAATTTTTAATTTTTATTTTTATGATTAATAGTAAGAATAGTTTATTATATTAGTTAATGGAGTTTAAACTGCATTTATTCTCAACTGCATCACAGTAGAACCACATTTCCAATCACACTGACGTTCTTAGAACCCGCCCTCCTCTGATGACGCAGCTAGCTAGATAGGCCTTTTTTTACACGTCCGCATTTTCACGAGCAGAAGTTGCCAGGCGAAATTGTTTTTCTATCCCTTGAGACCAGATAGTTTCTTCCCTGACACTGTACATACTTAGGTGGACCACTTCATCAGGCCTTTATTGACCTACCCCTTGTCGTTATTATTACGGATAGTGTCAGAAAATATGTACGGACTATTACATTTTAAGTCGCTTATTCCAAGAACTGCTTGCTGAGTTGGCTAGAGGGCTACCCCGGGGGTTTGACATATCTGTTTATTTTACCTTTACACTAGGATCAAAGCTCATGCTTAGGGATTAGTTGTGTATGCTTGTATACCATGTTTCATCCGCATATGATAAGTTATTATTCCTTTTCATTGATGTCATTCGCAACCATTTCCAGTGAAACACTGGATATCCTAGATATCTTTCTGTGGGTATGAAATTCTTACGGTAACACTTCCAGAGAACGTTTGAAAGGATGGGAGGGGAGCGCTTATGTTCATTGTAATCATTGTGTGCTTCAGTCAGAGAGATACGCCAAATGAGGGTGTTTGATAAAAGAATCAATGAAGGAGTCACATATCTGTAAGAGTCAATTTACCCCAAGGATGACTCATCTTTTGAAAAATGATATGAAGCTAAAATCACGACTCATTAGCGTGCCTCACATCGAATCACACATTTCTTGCTGTCAAATTTCTGATGAAGCAAGGATAGTTAACTGTACAACGAAAGTATTTTTTCGTTGAAAGTCTATTTACAGGCATCGCAGTTTGTAGTTAAAATGGAATAATAATACAAAAAGCTTGACCCTGTAATATGTAATTAAGGAAAGATTAGTCTTGTCTTTAATGATTGTGATACCTACAGTTTACTAAAATTAATTTTTCAGAAAAGAGTTATTCAATTAAGTGTTAAGAATGGGGGGGGGGGGGGAACAGAAACATATTTTAATTCCATAATTGCGGTTGCCTACTCTTACAGTGTAATTTGAAATTTTCACATTCCTACTTCTTTTTTTTTGAATGTATTGTCGCACATCTTGCCAACAGGGAAATGTTCATCTCTGACATCAGCCTAGAGAGGGAGCCCACCGTGCTGAAATGCAAAAAGGAGACAGCAGTGTTTCATTCAACACTGCACTCTTGAGAGAGAAAAAATGTTGTAAAATTTTTTTTAAAGGGTGTCACGCGCTTCTCAACTAATATTTAATTATACGGAGCAGCTGAGTGTGCTGTAATAGGATCGTGGGGTTTAATTTGTCATAGGTGCTAAACCCCAGCCGTCTATCCTCATACCGTTCAAATGTATTATATAGCATATTCTCATGCTACCTCCAAAGGTAAGTCACCATCACCAAGCGACGTCTGACTAAATGAACCCTGCTAGTTCTTACCAATATTATGTAACTACTATGGACATTAAGTAATTCAACACAATAAAAATAGTTCTCTTATACTATTGTTGCTTTATTACTACGTTAAGTATTCTGAACTGTAATCATTTCCGTTGAATTGCTATTACGGAAACAATAGATTAATTGTATTTGTATAACTATATTATTATAGTAGCCAGTGCCTATTTTACAGGACTTCTTAGCTATCTTTTCATTTCATCTTTTTCCTGCCACCACACACAGGAAGGGTGAGGAAGTGCCGCTAGTTTCTTGCATACCCATAAGACAGAGGTTCTCAAACTTTGGTCGTAAACTAAGTACATTTTATACACTTTTTGTTTCATGAAAGTACAGCGCCTTGGACACGACGAGAAGCACGTCCCTTTCAACCGCACTACCGGCCTGCAGGCACCCAGGAAGCAGAAAGGAGATGCTGGTTAGCGACTAACAAAGATACTGAGTACATTTCGTATACCATTTACATGACCATTAGCTGTACTCCACAAGAAAATTCAGGGAAAAAAACCGAAACATTTGATTAAAAACGATAATAACAACAAAAAACTTTATTTGTCACATTTAAATATTTTTTTGAAAAAATTGGTATATGTAATATACGTCAGGATACAGACTGAGAACCTTTAACTTCCAGTTCCAAGTTTCACAACTAAAAAAAGAAAGAAAAAAAAAAGGTTTTTTAAATATAATCTGCATGCTCTAATGATTATCCCTTTGGAAGATTACATTTGCCCATGTCTCCCATTTTACATGTTATCGAAGTAAATGCATTGTTGTGCTATTTTGTTTTTAAAAGACAAGAAGTGGATATAACAGTCTCTATTGTACAAAAAGAGATATTGAGGCACTGCAGTACCAGTATACACGTTTACTGTGCTGTTTTTTGTTGTTTTTGTTTTGTTTTGTTTATTTGCATCAGGGTTTGCAATACAAATGTTAATATTTTACACAACAATTACAAGCTTAGGTGTACAAAGATCAGTTTACGTTAAACACAGGTTTATCTACCAGACTTTTGAGCAACAAAAAGAATGTTACATTTCAATAGTTCTGTTCAGTCAATATCATGGCATTAAATGGGAGTTAGTTATTTTCAACAGACGATAACAACACTACTCAACATGTTGCAGCGAATTTGAATGCATGGTCAATGTGATAAAAAAATAGTGTGGTAACTTTCTGGTGAAACGGTGAAGATGATGACATACACATCCTACTCAGATATTACAAAGTCTTCACATTTGAGGGTTCATATGACCGGATCATACGTCTATGAAACTTAAACTCAACTCAAACTGGTTTTGAATTTTGGATTTCTGTTCAGCATTTTGGATAAGTTACATTCATCCGTGGTCTTTTAACAAATTCTCTATTTTAACCGAGAAAACAATTCAAGCATTTTCAGCTATTTTCAGTATTTTTCGTA
>JAOVYW010002075.1:0-10447 GCA_025775045.1 Hiodon tergisus
AGAGTCACTGTAAAGGCGGAGACTTACAGACTGAGAGTCACTGTAAAGGCGGAGACTTACAGACTGAGAGTCACTGTAAAGGCAGGGCCAATGCACAGCTTTGTGTGTGTGTAAGGTCAGTTAATATGTTACGTATTGTTTCTCCTTTTCCCACTTTCTGAATAAAAACATTTCTTGCATTGATTAACTTTCAAATCCTCTACATGATTTTTTAAAAGTGTTATTGAGCTGGAGAAAAACACAACGTCAGCTAAAGTTTTTCTGCAGCGTTGTGGTTTAGGCAGTTCTCTGCCTGTAAACCATTATACAGTGGTGAATTAAAAAAATCATAATCTGGGAGTGAGACGGCACAAATAGGTTCCAGTACCCCTAAGTGTCCCAGAGAAAGGCATGTATTTCTTCACATGACACGGGTGTCTTTCGTCACATGACACGCGTATCATGTGAAGAAATACATGCCTTCGAATCGCCTCGAACATTTATAATTCAGAAGATTTATAGATTTTTCCGAAAGTGCTGTAACCTCAAATTATCAGCTGTATGAAGGGCTTGTTCAAGATGACCCAGACGCCAGCAGATGAAATGCAGTTACGCCCTTGCTGAAGCCTATGGAAATATCACTTCTAGACCTTTTGTAGAGGCACATTTGTAACTCACTGACGAAGAACTGCAGCAGCTCTGATAAAGTTTTATAAATGAGTTTGGGTCTCCTGTGGACCTTATTAATTAGTGTACAGACTTCACATTTCTGGCAAAAATATTTATATTTTATATTCTTTTGTCCATTCTCTCATATACTCTCATACTCTCGCAAGTCTTAAATTTGTCAGGGGCGATACCTTGTTTCCGAGGCTTCAGAAGGCTGTCAGAAGTCAGCGCCCTGGACTAACCCGATTGGACAGGCTCTCAATGCCTGTGGCTGAGACAGCTTCCGCTAAGTGCAGAGTTCACAGAGCCCGTTCTTCCACTGGAAGCCTTTTCAGAGAGTTTTGTGGGGCTGCGCCTTTCAACGCCATGGTGGTCCAGACAACGCCATTAATAAGGGCGACAGGGTGTCAAAAGAAGGGAATTAGGTCACCCTTCAGCCAGCCCCAGGATGTGAGGAGGGCCAGTTTTTTAGAAGCAGTATTGCCTTCGGGGGTGGAACTTCATGGTGACAGGTTTATAATCCTTTTAAGTCAGACCTGCATATTTTTAAAAAGGCTTTTCTGAAAAATATCTGAATACTGAATATAATCTCCAAGAAGTTTTGCAAGTATTAATTTATATTGACTTCGTGGTTGAAGTTGTGCTTGGTAATTGCCTCAGGTGTCATTTGGATTAATATAAAATAAATTTAAATATATAAATGTCCTTAATATTTACTAAACTAACTGTCTTTACCCAGTTGAAGTTTTTTTCTCATACTCCTACATATCGTAAAAATACAACTTACAGAAACACATTCTATGGTTGAATTTTCCTCCGTCCATAATTCTAAAAACACGTAAATGTTTAAATATAATTGATTGATATTAGCTGAAATTTGCTTTTTCTAAATGTACTGATATTTAGTAAATAAAATCCAAGGTTTTTTTGAAGAGACTTTAATTGTATGATTTGTGCTTAAAGACCATTGATAATGGTGTTGACGTGCCCTGGACATTTCCACCCCCCTGCCCTGGTTATAAATAGATGCAAATTAAAGCCTGTTCCTCTGTCTGCCATTTATTTTGACAATATGGCTTGGGGAGTGAATACACGGTACACATTATTTGAAGCGTTTGAAGTTTCTGGCTGGGGCCAGTTCCTGTATGGCCTTCCAAAAGCATTTGATCCTGAAACGCTGGCCATGTCGATTTCAGAGGGACCATCAGCACAAGGTTTGCTCACATACAGAACTATTCTTGGGCACAAAAGGGCCAATAGGCAAAAATAAACCCTGTGAACTTTCACATCTGGCCGGTGGAGTGTGAAAAAAAGAGGCCCGTCACTTAGAGGAGGAGGAGGAGGAGGAGGAGGAGGAGGAGGGAGAAGATGAGGGAGAGACGCTCCTTTTAATCGTTTTAGCTTTGAGCGTTTCTGAATAGCGCTGCACCAGAGTATATATTTTATAAAAGAAGCCTCATCCCCTCTGTTCACGTCCACGATGCGAAGAAGGTGGCCGGAGACCGGACAAACCCAAGTGAAAACGTAGCCTGAGATGCATTCCATGGACTCATTACCGTTGACAGATATAACTACTTTCGATTGTCATCAAACAATAGCCGTCCTCACTAACCTTCATGTTCACGAGATTCAGTCTCAATCTGCAAATCTTTTTTGTTTCAGATTTCCTTTTTTACATGCTTTGACCCCTGTTAAAACACGCTTAAACCGGTTAGTTATCTCACACACCATGTGGAGGGGTCCGTCCCTTTTCTGCAGAGCATCCGGTCTATTTAAAAAAATAATAATATGGGAATCATCTGTCTTCCAGTTCTTTTTTTCAACATGAGGTCGCCCCCCTGCAGCAGGACTTGATTACTGTAATTGTTGGCAGGAATCAATACCTTCTAATGGTTGAGATGCGGTTTTTACTAAGCCTCCTCTGTGATTCATAGCATCGGATTTATTGTTTTTTAAGTAATTATAGGGCAACTGATAACTCTGGAAGTAATGAAACACCAGTAAACACTTAGGTTGGGTTAGTGGGATTCCAAAGAGTTGTGTGTGTGAGACACTGTGAGAGCAGTCAAAACTTTTTTCCCTTTGACTGAATGCGTTTTGTCCAAAAAATCACATTATGTGAGTTTGAAAACATCCATCACGTTTACGTCAGCCTGCAACCATAAATGTTTTTCAATATAGTCACCTTAAATCCCCACGCCATGTGCTAAACGCTCAGTTCACATGCTCCTCTTAGTTAGCGCAATGGATGTAAAAAGGCAGGTTTTCTTGATATTTGGATGTATTGGAGGAATACGCAGACTTCGGTCAAATTTGGTGACGGTGGCCCGGTTAAAATTTTACCGTTGACCCCGCTTTGTGTTTTTGTGTTTCGATATCAGATAACAGACTAAATGGCCAAAAACCTGTAATATATCTGTGAAGTAATATCTGATAATACAGAAACGATGGGGCAGAATATACGTCATATATATTAAGCAGAACGACATGATGACTGAGTATACAAACTTTTTTTCATTATTCTCATTCTTCAGTGCCTTTCGTCCAAATCGGAGTCCGTTTTTACATTACGCGGAGCGAGGGGTTTACAACACTAAATTCTTTGCTGTAATTGTTGATGTGCAAGTCCTCTAGCTGGACGCGTGTTAGTCACAAAGCAGCAGGTTTTTATTGTTCAGCATGAGCCCAGAGTCATATAGTAATGTTGTAAAGTCTGACGCAGGACCAGCAGCGTGCTGGATATGGTTTTCTGTGGGGTATTTCATCCTGTGGCGATCCTCTTAAACAGGCACTTGGGACCTATGATGTCCACCATCATCTAGGCCACACATGCAGTGCCTGACTGGCTGACTGGCTGGAGTGATGGAAAGTTGGTCTTTTTGTTTGCTAAGACTTTAGCACCTTCAGATTTTATACTGAGAAAGACAAAGCAGTGCGTGATTTGTCATAAGTTACACAACGGTTCCTGTAATTACTTGTTTCACTTCTTTCTCCTGCAACCCTCTCATTTTTAATGGCACTCCTCCATCTCCTTCAATTTTTCTAAGCCTGTGTGTGAGACGGACACCTGCTGCTTGCGATCTGTGCTTCTGCTCTAACCTTTCAGTCGTTGTACATACTTACAGACCCTGGGTCAAGTCGTTGAGCTTCACCAGGACAGATTCACCCATAACAGCCCCGGGGGCTGGCCGTACCACAGGAAACGGCAAGAGGAGCCTCTTTGATGGGCCACCCAGGACAAGAGATCCCTTTTTGGGAGGTCCCCTGTTGGTGGTGCCCGCCCAAGGTGCTTTGCGACCCGTTCTGCAGCACAGCCAATGCCAGTGCAGACTTTCCCCATCTGAAAAGCTCAACTCTTTACTGCGGTCATAGAAACTGGAATTCATATCAGACGTATCAAAGTAATGTCCTTTCCTCAATACCATGATATCAACATGTTTTGTTTTGGGGTTTTTCCTCTGCTGTGATCATCCCATTCAATGCGGATGATCATTTGTACCTAAGGTGAACCAGATTGCATACTGCACACTATAAAATAATGCGATATTGATGGCTACATGGTTTGTCCAACTGTTCCCCATTAAAGGCAGCACAGGACGCTCCCATGTAGTCCTATCTCAGAGTCACTGTTGCGCCATATCGCTTCATTCTTTCTTTGCTTTGTTCAAGATGTTTCGCCTTCGGAGCGCTGAACAGCCTCACTGTGGTTTGTCAGGAACCCAGACTGCGGTGGTGAGGGACCAAAGCCGGGGAGAGGGACTGCAGTTGGACGGCATTAGCACGCCGGGCTCTGCTTCCTCTGGCTGTGCAGCTCGCTCACCCTCTCTCCTGCCGGGGTATTCCCCCTAAAACAAGGCCAGTGGCGTGGCGTGGCGTGGCGTGGCGTGGCGTCCCTTCATTCCGTCCGGGCTCTTTGGTGAGTCTGACGGGGTCACGTCAGGAATTGGGAGTTCCCTTCAGTGCTGCCGTTGGGGGAATTGGAAATCTCGCAGTATCTGCGGAGAGGCTTTGCAGTACAGGCGTAGAGAAGGCATCGCGGTGGAGTATATGACAAACGCTTACAGGGCTTTGGGTTGCTCAGTGTTCTCTCTCCAAGACTACGGAGGTGATCTGTTATTTGGAAGCATTTATAAAAGCTGTTGTCATTTTCAGGCCAACTGCCGAGGGTTTTTTTCCTTCTTGACTTGGCCAACTTTGTAACCGAAGTCAACAGTAAGCATCTGACACTCCCTAGAGTTGACCCATATCATTCTAAATGAATTCTAAATGAATGTCGTGATGCATTTTCCCATGATGCATTACAAGAGCTGATGACGCTGCAGTTGTTCCCGTGCTCTTTGGACAGATGCACAACAGCTGTAATCTTGTTCACGCAATAACCTTTCAGCATTTTTCATTGTTTCACCCAACACAAACGGGCTCTCTCTCCCTTGGTTTCCATGCTCTCGTCTCTGAGGGAGAATGCAGCCATCAATCTGAGCTGGAAATGGATGTTAAACATTTTCCAAAATCTACATCCAGCTTCACTGGATAGACAAAAGGATAGACATTGAGGATTTACACTGTTTTTACACCTGGAGAAAAAGCGCATACTGTATGTACTCATAAAGGGACGCTATATAAAATCCAAACACAGATTTTTTTCTCTTTTGGGAATGGAATTGCATGTGTGTCTCATTTCCCAAGGCCACATATGTTGTTTTTTCTTTCATTAGGCTCTTATAACCCCTTACTAAATAGCAGGGCTCTCTGGAGGATATTAATGTTTGTGCCATTTTCCAGGGCTCTCTGGAGGGTATTAATGTTTGTGCCACTTACCAGGGCTCTCTGGAGGGCATCAGAGTGGCATCAAGGGGAAAACTAACAACGTAAGCACTTCCTGATTCATTTGATGAGCATTAAAACACCATTGCTTCGAGACAAAAGCCCACTCGGAAGGCTTATCCTTCCTTTCTGAGACTCCTACTCTTTTGCAACTTGAAAGTGGATCATTGACCAATGGAAAGAGACGGAGTGTGAATGGTCACTCATTTCAGGGATTTCTGTCAATCACAGCTTTGTTTTGACCCTGAAATCTCTTCAAGGCAGGGTTTAATAAACTGACAGAAGTATTATTATTACTGCAATTTATTTAGCTGATAATATGCAAGTCCTCCTGTTTCCAAATTGATTTAACTACGCATTCCATCCTTGAGTTATGGTGTCTCATCGAGTGAGCCAACAGAAGGTATTATTCTAAATGGGACTGCTGTATGATTTTCTTTCAGTAAGCACACAGCGCAGCATTTAGTCTCATTCAGAACATCTTGTATGTTTTCATAGTGGTGTTTGGCTATCAGATGTTGTACAAATTGACCAATTTTCTGGTCGACTTTTTCCAGGATCAGCTCAAAAAAGAGATGGAGTGTGTACGGTCACTCATTTTAGCGATTTCTGTCAATCACAGCTTTGTTTTGACCCTGAAATCTCTTCCAATAACTTCTCCATCCAACTTCAAATCTGCAGTTACTTTCCTTTGAATTTGACTGCAGTGATTGTAGAAGCCAAAACAGTCATCTTTCACGTCATCTGCCTGGCTCTTATTAACGCGCGTGTGTGTGTGTCTGTGTGTGTGTGTGTATGTGTGCGTCTGTGTGTGCGTGTGTGTCTGCGTGTGTGTGTGTATGTCTGTGTGTGTGTGTGTGTGTGTATGTGTGCGTGTGCGTGCGCGTGCGCGTGCATCTGTGTCTGCGTTTGTGTGTGTGCGTGTGTGTGTGCGTGCGTGTGTGTGTGCGTCTGTGTCTGCGTGTGCGTGTGCGTGTGCGTGCGCGTGTCAATTTGTCTTCCTCCAGGGCATCATAATGGACTAGTAACGGTGACATTGACCTAACTCAATAATTACTTGCTGCACTAATATTGATTTAAAGGAAATTAAGCCTGTACATTTCATTCTTTGCTTTCTGCTCATTATAAAGGTTGACCCTTTAGGTCGATGGGGGCTGTTGCTCTCCATATGACAAATATATGTGTGTGGATTTTATTGGCTTTGCATGTAATAAAATGGAAATAATTAGCTGACCATCTGGCTCTACAGTGCCATTTAATCAGAAAGAGTTGGCTAACTGTGGACATCTGCCAAAGAAATCAAAATCCAATTTGTGCACAAAAGCTATACACGCAGTTATTAGTTCAGACATTTCTGTGCACTCTTGTATACTTACTAACAAATCTCCCCTCACTCACCTTATTATAGGTTTCCACAAATTCACACAATGTTGACTTCATAAAATGTAATGGTGTTGAGACTACCGACTGGTTTGAATGGCGTCCTGGGAAAATAAACCAAATCTATACTCCAGCGAGAAATTAAATTACAATCCAGCTAAGGCAGGGTTTAATAAACTGACAGAAGTATTATTATTACTGCAATTTATTTAGCTGATAATATGCAAGTCCTCCTGTTTCCAAATTGATTTAACTACGCATTCCATCCTTGAGTTATGGTGTCTCATCGAGTGAGCCAACAGAAGGTATTATTCTAAATGGGACTGCTGTATGATTTTCTTTCAGTAAGCACACAGCGCAGCATTTAGTCTCATTCAGAACATCTTGTATGTTTTCATAGTGGTGTTTGGCTATCAGATGTTGTACAAATTGACCAATTTTCTGGTCGACTTTTTCCAGGATCAGCTCAAAAATGGGAGAAATTAATGCTTGGTATAATGGCCAACCACATTAAAAAAAAGAGTAAACAGTTCAGTAATGATACCCGCAATATTCCATTTGGCTGATTCATTTTTGTTAGTGGGTTATGTATTTATATTTTACATTAACACTTTAGAAGTCATTGAGCAGACACTCTTACCCAGAGCTACGTGCCGAAGTGCCAAAGTTTTAAGGGTCGACGTTGCAGTAAAAGGTAGAGAGTTGATATTGCCGTCTTGTAAACCCAAACTAGCTGGTCATGCTAATCATCGACAGGCTAAACCATTGGTCTCCTATAGCGAGACCAGAGGATGCTCTCTCTCACACAAAATGAACCAGGAAGCAAGACCCAAAGTTAGGCCTTGGTGACAAGGAAGGTGACTTTTCTCCATACTGGCGTGTCATTGACTGCCCAGAAACGTCACTGGGTTGTGATCTTGTGTGTCTCTGAACCTGTGTGTGAATGGGCGTAGACGTGGAGGAACAGAAACGGCCCTTTAAGACAGAATAATGTCTTTTGCCTGTGGCCCCAAGTGCAGTGAGCGAGTATGAGCCTGAGAGGAGTTCTTGCTCTGGTTGACAATGGGAACGGATTATCAGCCCACGGCTGCTTTTCGCTGAAAGACAGAATGCCTGATTCAGCGGAATTCCAAAACCAGCGGAGGATTGTGGAGCTCTGATGGTGAGGTAACGCGTATCATTCCTGCCCACGGACATAAACCCGCTGGCGGCGGGATCAGTGAGTGTGGCGCGGCTAAACCAATTAAGCCTCTGGCTTTTGTTTCATAGCGAGGTCAGGAGTTTGTCCCCCCTGAGGGGGAATATTCGCTTGCTTCACCCCCTCCGAATTATGGGAGCTCTCTCTTTTCCTAGGGTTTCTGAGGAGTACCATGCAAATGTGCAAGTGTGATTGACTTCTCCAGCTAGACCAATACAAAAGCTGCGTGTGTGCATCTGTAACTGCAAAGTGAATATTTCTAAATCAGAAAGATCCCTCGAAAATCTTTCGTTTTCTTGCCCGGTGAGATGTCTTATTCCGCGTTACTGTCAGGTTATCTCAGGTTGCCCGGGTCTTATTTTCGAGTCAGAAATGTTTTGCTTTTTTTAAATATCAAGATGTTTTATGCACGTCAGGGATGTGCGTTTTTTTGTAAAAGATAATGACATAATTATACCCTCGGCATGAAGAACTTCTTAATACGTTGGTAATCCTTGTGGTCTGATACCCACCGTCAGCTGAAATAGTCAAACCTCCTTATGTCTCCAGATGCACTTCCCACTTCCAGGCTTTTGCCAAACGGGTTTCCTGCCACTCCCCAGAAAATAGTAGGCTCCAAAAAAAGATCCAAATGTTATTATACTGTATGGTTTTGGTGGAGGCAAGAACACTTTTTTCATACGTATGTCCCCTCGGTTAAAAACCACGTCGTTAAGAACAAGGGACACGTATAATAAGAAATCACAAGGTGAAAACAGGCAGGACACCCTCTGGCTTAGCAAAATCACTGCGTCAGCTGCGTCCAGGCAGAACTTCCAACCACGGACATCCTGACAATCTCACGTAGCATGCAAAAAGACAAAAGCAAATGGGTGGATGGAAGAAAATACATTTTAAATGATTTTATTTTGGAATAAATACTTTGAGGCCTAAGAAACTTTAAAACAGATAAACAAAAAAAACAAAAAAGCTCTTTATAATGAATGTATACATAGTATACGGATGCTTCTAGTACAAATCATGTAGGCCTTTTGCTGTACAATGTGCAAAAGACAAAAGAAAAGTAATACAGGTGGAATTTGGGTGGAAGGTGCTGTCCCTCCGATCTACAACCGAAAACGCGTGAAGTCATCAACCTGGTACAGCACAACTGATCCCAAACAGTGAGGGAATGGACCTGTAACAGCACAACTGATCCCATACAGTGAGGGAATGGACCTGTAACAGCACAACAGCAAGCATGCTGTTTCCTGCCACTCATCTATGTAACAGCGATAATAACTTAGGATTTTTACTGCCACTCATCTATGTAACAGCGATAATAACTTAGGCTTTTTACTGCCACTCATCTATGTAACAGCACTATGTAACAGCGCTATGTAACAGCAATAATAACTTAGGCTTTCAGTGGCAACTGTGCCAGACATGGGGAGACACCGAGGAGAAGTGTCTTCACAAAGACTGATCTGGGATCAGTCTCTCAAACGGAAGGCAAGTGAAAGGGGGAAGAGGCAGGAATTTAGTTTGGTCTTTCCGGAACGTTGATGGGCACACATTAGTTGTGAAAAGTGACGTTAAAATCGTTAAGAACCTGATTTGAAAGCAATGACAACAAATTATTGAATTTGGTTTAGAGTCGCTGAATTATTGAATTTGGTTTAGAGCAGCTGAATTATTGAATTTGGTTTAGAGCAGCTGAATTATTGAATTTGGTTTAGAGTCGCTGAATTATTGAATTTGGTTTAGAGCAGCTGAATTATTGAATTTGGTTTAGAGTAGCTGATTATTTAAATTTGGTTTAGGGTAGCTGAATTTTTACATTTGGTTTAGGGTAGCTGAATTTTTACATTTGGTTTAGAGTAGCTGATTATTTTAATTTGGTTTAGGGTAGCTGATTATTTTAATTTGGTTTAGGGTAGCTGATGATTTTCTTTGCTTAATTCATGCACTCATCTTTCATTAAAAAATATTTATTACTATTACTGTTTTTATTATTATACTTTATTAATTCAGGGCCCTAGCAGTTACTTGGCAAAACTAGGTACAGTGAATATCCATGAACAGTGAACTCCCACTCATGCTAGTAAATTACTGTGGCATGACACTAATAATAACCCTAATAACCCATACTTGGTCTTGATGGCTCTGTCGAACAGCAAAAACAACACATATACAACGAAAACGAGTCTCTTGAGTTATTATTAAAATTAATAATACCGTCTCTTGCAGTACAAAGGCATTGTCAGAACCAGTGTGTACTGTCATGTCCATTCGGCACAAAGAGTGTGCAGGGTTAATGACGAAGGAGAACAGAAACACAAAGATAGCTACGAAACCAGTATCGGAGCTACGAAAACCAGTATCGGAGCTACGAAAACCAGTATCGGAGCTACGAAA
>JAOVYW010002076.1:1468-15478 GCA_025775045.1 Hiodon tergisus
TGATGATGATGATGATGCTGATGATGATGCTGATGATTTCAGAACCAGAACTAAGGAGAAGTGCAGGGTTTATATGGCAAACAGAAAACCAAATGGGGAGGTGCAGGGCCAATGGAAACCGAAGAGAATCAAACAAGTGCAAGTGGGTCTGTGGAATGTTAATTGATGATTGACAAGAGCTAGAAGTTGACAGAAAGCAAAGAGTGAAGGCAAAAATGTGACAAATGTATTAGATTTTTTTTTTTTCTCATTTAATGTTTTATTGAATGAAAGAAAATAACTATATATTAAAGGAGGATATTCATGAAGAAAAAAACTTCAATATTCAAAATTAGGGTGTAAGTTTTGGATGCCAAATTAGATAAAATTATAAATCCAAATTTACACACGTAAACAGTAGCAACACTGCTTAACAATACAAGGTACAGGACGCATGGAAGTTTGATTTAAACTCAAAACCATGTCTATTGTTGTTGTGGTTGTAGTTCAGTAGTATAATTATTCACATACAAATTATCCACAGGACAAATGAAATAGTTCCTCATTAAGAGGCCAGGTGTGTTAGAGAATGTCAGGCAAATTTCTCTCTCTCTCTCTCTCGCTCTCTCTGTTTGAAATGCCGCAGATAGTGACAGCTTGGCAGCCTGTCAGACAGCCCAGCAGCATAAGTCTGGTTGGTTTAAGTCCAACAGGACTTTATTTATTCCTCTTCAATCAGGGTCACATCCACACATTTTTACCATGTGCATGTTTGTGTAACTGATATCAATGCCACACTGGAGTAAACAAGTACATCAATATCTGTTTACCTCAAAAATTACTTATAATAATTGGGAGAATTTTTGGTCTAAAGGTTTTGCAAATGTTATAATTTAATTGGATGAGTTTGTCTTTGTAGGGAAAGGTTGACTTCATATTTGGTGATAATACAAAATTATAAGTAAATGCAACACGTCACCAGTTAACTTTTTCACCAGTGATTTTAACAGAAGGTTATTTAACAGCAAATTGTTTGGGGTCAATGTAGCATTCTTGCACATGGAATTGTCTTTTGGAATGCAACAATAGAACCTTCAGCTGAGTGAGAACCATCCCCTTTAGTTTCGGCTGTTATGGCCTCCCAAAGGCAGGTAATAAATCCAATGTAGAGTGAACCCAAATGTGTCTAAAACTTTAGCGCTGCACATTCCGCTCCCATTATTTCCGCACCCAATATTCTGAAAATGCAGCCATTGCCATTTGTGCACAAAAGCCCCACTGTGGGAGAAAAAATAATGAATTCATTCAATGTTTTGTTTAATTGCAGAAACGGTCATTTTGACATTTTGTTTAATTTAGTTCATTTGCCTATTTGTGCATTGCCTCGTGCTCTCACACTTTCCATTCTGCCCTAGCAAATGGAAGCTGTGGGGAAGATGCAGGCAGAACCCTATCACCACAGACTGGACAGAGGGTCCTTGTGTCACCAGGCCCACGCACAGTAGGGTCAGGGCTGGTGCCAGGCCTCTTGGCACGCGGCTCCAGGTTGCTATTCATAAGACTTGGTGCACTGGAATGCCAACCCTTTTCAGGGTCCCAATTAGTCCCATGGGAGGGGTCAGATTCCTGGGTCTGGCATAGGGATTGTAGTGGGGGGAGGGCGGAAGTCTTTTATTTTGACACAAAAAACAGCAGCAGTTGCATTATTCCTCCATTCTTAAATCCGGAGCTGCCTCTTACCTTCGGTCCCACTTATAGTACCAGAATGCCCGGGTCTTTTCTCTGCTTTTTAAAAGGCCCCGTGGAGTTACTGGTCTTGTTCTGTATATGCAATGTCCGTCATTCAGTCCACATCCTACAGCATGCTGTAGTTGCGTTTCATTAGAAAAATCTAAATAGGCACCCTTTGTTTGCATGCATGTCCAGTACAAACGGAGGAAGTAGTTTCTCTGAAACGCATATATAACGTGCTCTGAATGTATTCATAATGTATTGTAATGAAACTGGCATTTCAAAAAGTATTAATTGCTAGTGCCTATAATTATCATTGTTTACCTGGAAACCTGTGTATGACAGGTGTATCCAGTGTGTGCATTACTGAGGGTGCTTTTCCCTGATATCTAAATGATCTTCTAAGAAAGTTTCTTTCTTGTTATTTTTCTATAAATTATATAGTTCAGTGATATAATTGTTACGGCAAACAGCTGCACTCTAAGCAAGCATATTTGATTTATAATTATAACCCCATGTCTGCTAATTCTCAGTTATAAATGCAAACTACACTGCATTAAATGGTCAATCATCTTTGTAAAACAGTGTATTGAGTTAAACAGTCAGCAGCTACACAAGCTGCAGAGCATCACAACAGAAGGCAGCTGGAGGAAAAGGTCGCATGTGACAAAGTCTCTTTGTTAAGGATTGTTTTAATGCATTATGTCACTTCACATAATCGCCTGGGGGATTGTTGCTATAGTGCATAATGTTTCTTCACTGAGTCGCCTGGGGGATTGTTGCTATAGTGCATTATGTCACTTGGAACATTGTGTTTTATTATTAATTGCTCTTCCAATGCATTACACCATTTCACTATGTTCAATATGCTATATCGTATTATATATGTATTCATTGGGATAGTAAAAGCAAAAAGCATTTAGAGTGTTTGTGGTGGCATTCACAAATGCATTATAAATGTGTTATTTAGTACATTGCTTCATAGTCGTTATAACGTGGATCTCTAATTTCCCATATATACATCATAAGAACAGCTTGTCCCCATTCAACTTGGAAACTGAAGAACTTCTTTTGAGGTGTTAAACAGGAAGCACCTTCTGTCTAAGAACTGCCGTTGCCGTAGTAATGCAGAAATATTTCCTTGGAAATGCGTCGCTTTCTTTGGAAGACAATTCAGAAAAAATAATCCTGTTTATGTGTCGGCCTAATTGTTAATAACTTTTTGGTTATTAACTTGTTTGCTTTATAAGTCTAAGAAAGAAAAATGGGAAAAGCATTAGAACCTGGATGTTTAAAATCATCTTCCTGTCTTCCTGGACTACTACTTATGTCTCTTTTTCTCTCCCTCTCTTTTGTTGCCATCCCCTCCATTCCCCTGACCCCAGGTATATTTTACGGTGAGGTACCACGGCCTTGCCGGGTCATGTTGCTCCTGAACCCTCGCAGCGGGAAGGGCCAGGCCCTCGGCCTCTTCACAGGACACGTCCAGCGCATGCTTGCCGAGGCCGGAGTCCCGTACACTCTGGTCATCACCGGTCAGTCCCCACCCTTCTCTCCCTCACCTGCCCTGCTTCATTCACGCTTAGCAGTTCCAACATCTCCTCCTTCTGGAGGTTGTTTCAGCAACCACACGTGCACAGAGATGACTCAGAGGTTAGCAGCTGGATGGTGGTGAAAAAGACAGTGTAATAACAGACGCTCACTAAAGTGAAGCCAAGGGAGGCACTACTACCGACTGGTGAGAATGTGGGTCAGCAGAGTCTCGCTGCGTTATGTCAGGGCACACTCAGAAATTACACGGCTCCAAAAATGCTTAATAGTGTGCTTGGGAGTGTCCTAAAGCTAGTATTCATTTACGTGGCCCTTACATTTTCATTTTATATTTTAGTCATTTGGCAGACGCTTATCCAGAGCGACGTACAAAAGCACCCCTTAACCCCGGGTGCAAGGGTGGAGGACACTGCATTGTGTCTGGAAGGTGCTGATTCTAGGAATGGGTCAAGTGTGTGTTATAGAATGCATTGGACTTCTGAATAGGCATTTAGGCTTAGGTCTTATGATCACTGAGTTAGTGGTACAGATCCTGTATGGCATTCTGTTGTCAACTCCACCAAGAAAGATACTCAGTAGCAGATAAAAAAGATTTCTTAATTAAAAATAGCTTTTTTTTTACCCGAACTGTCAGCCTGTTCTGAAAGTGAATAGAGGAGGTACGAGCGTAGAGGACTGGGTACAAGGGAGACAAAGTCAATGCGCGCTGGGAGGTGTGGCCTGCCCTTGTTTATTGCCTCCCCTTTGCTTGTGAGTCAGTGCCCCCAGAGGACGGAGAGCAGGAGAGCAGGAGAGCAGGAGAGCAGGGCCCAGCTCCAGCCTCCATCACAGGAGAAATGCCGACTCAGCTGCTGCATGTCTTTCCCGCTCCCTGACAACTCGAGTATCACCAGCCCCGTGTTCTCCACTCACCTCGATTCCCCTCACTCTAACACACACCACACACTCACACACTCACACACACACACTCACACACTCACTCACACACACCACACACACATACTCACACACATACTCACACACACACCACACACACACACACTCACACACACCACACACTCACACACACTCACACACACACTCACACACACACTCACACACACCACACACACACACACTCACACACACACACACACACTCACACACACCACACACATACTCACACACATACTCACACACACACACACACACAGACCACACCATCATGAGTTGAAAGGGAGGACCCATGTGACAATGGCTGGAGCAGTGAAAGGAGCCGCTGTGCGTGACATATCGGTCCCAGCTCCCAGTGCGCAAGAGATGCGCTGTCTGCCAGAGGGGGGACCAATCGGCTCCCAGAAAAGCCCACTTTCACGTGAAGGCCAATGAACCGGATCGACCGCTTTCCCACTAGCTATATGGTGTCATCCGCTGAGCGCTGTAGCTGTCTTTGCCACTTTGGGTCTCATGGCCAAATCTGAGCAAAAAATGTTATAACATTATAAAAATATTGCGATGCAATTTCCCTGACGAATGTAAAAAATAAAGCCATGGTCCACTGATTTGAAGAGAAATACAGCGGGACAAGAAGGCGTACTGTATGACCAGGGCTGGCGCGAGCACCTAGCAAGCTCCTGGGATGTGGGCCAGTCCCAAAGCTGATCTGTGCTTCTGCAGAGCGCCAGAACCATGCGCGCGAGCTGGTGAGGGAGGTTGACCTGACGCAAGTTGATGCCTTGGTCATCATGTCAGGAGACGGGTTGCTGTTTGAGGTGAGTGTGTTTGGACTGAAATCTTTTATCTTTCGAGAGCAAGACGCTTTGTGCCAATTTGTAGGTCTGAACAATATACAGTATATCGAAAAACGATCAATGTTGTGATCGATACGTGCAGTATTCATACTGCAAAAGTTTTTTTACGCTCCATCTGCCCTTGTGGCGCATGTCATTTTTATAGCTAATCACAGGTTTTTCTCCATCCATAATTGATCCACAGGGAACTGATGTAAAGAAGAAAATGTTCTGGTTGTGGTCTCACAATTTTAAGATAATCGCTTTGCCCGCAGCTATAAAATGGAATAAACAAAAGATACGTGAGAATCTGCAGAGCTGCGTTTTTTTAACACTCAGCTCAGCCTCAGACCATGGCACTGTCATAGTTTCAACTCAAATTTCCCAGCTCTTGTGGTTTTATACATTTTTCATCTCATTCTAATACAAAACTATTCTTTGCCGAGCACTTATACCCTATGTTTGAATCAGTATTAGTCATTTAAAATAATCAGCTTTTTAACTTTTGTTGGTACTTTTGTCATAGATAATTATTAGCAAATACATATGAAATTAATTCATTAAAGTGTTTATTACAGTCAATACATTTTATTACATTTTTAATTCAGTACAAAATTTAATTTTAAATATTGTAATATCCTTTCTGGTTAATATTATCCAGCCATACCGGATAGTATTAAGGAAGTATGTCCACGGCTGTCCAACTTGGACAACGCTGTGCAGAATGTTGGTCATGCGCTTTTGCCCAAGGTGGTGAATGGCCTGATGGAGAGAGAAGACTGGGAGGATGCCATCCAGACTCCATTGGGGATCCTGCCCGGGGGATCTGGCAACGCCCTGGCGGCATCTCTACATCACTACTCTGGGTAACCCATTCTACCACCACAGGGTTTTCTTGTGGAAATTTAGGGCATCTGAAATTTACTCCTGAGGGCCACTGAAACTGTATTAGAAATATCAAAAAGGCTGGATTTACCTAAATAAAAAAAATTGGTTTGGGGGGCCAGTTTGTTTATGTAACTCTGAGGAAAATGCCTACATGTTCATTTTCGCCCTGTCAACAAATGAGAAGCATAGTAAGAATTGCCAGTCTTGAGGCATACAGTTAGAAGTAAACATCTGATATTCATTCAGGACAAGTGTCTCTCATTAGAGCTACCACTCCCTCTAGTGGAGGTAAAAGCCAATGACACCACAATCACACTGCAGCAAAAACGACAAAATAAAAAGGAGGGATTTTATTTTAATTAGTCAGATTAAATATCTTATCTCAGCATGCCACTATATCAGCTGAATTGAGACAACTAGAGAGTTACGAGAGTTCCACCGTGATGTGTGACTGGCAGAGTATCGGTGGTCACATGATCCGACAGGTTCTTCCTCATCGTTAACTGGTGCTCATCGCTCTGCCAGCTCTCAGCCGGTTTCGCGGGAGGAGCTGCTGCTGAGCTGTGGCTTCCTGCTGTGCAAAGGGCTGGTGTCCCGGCTGGACCTGACGTCCGTCAACATCGCCTCCAGCCAGCGCCTCTTCTCCTTCCTTTCGCTAGCCTGGGGCTTCGTGGCCGATGTGGACGTGGAGAGTGAGAAGTACCGGCACGTGGGGGCGGCCCGCTTCACCGTGGGCACGCTGGTGCGGCTAGCCTCCCTGCGGATCTACCAGGGAAGGCTGGCCTACCTTGCTGCTGAGGAGCTTCAGTCGCCGGCGGAGGCTTCCCCAGAGCTCAGCACCTCAGGCTTCTGTTCTGCCTTCCTCTGTCGGCCAACCACAGCCCCCTCACCCAGCCATGGAGCTGTCCACACCTACTTCAATTCGTCCAATTCTAACAACTCGGTTAAAACCAAGAAGAAGGAGCCCCTCGCGGCTGCCACCCACAGGGGTCCCCCTGACTCCCTCCTGGTGCCCCTGGACCAGCCAGTACCCAGCGACTGGACTGTGGTGAAGGAGGAGGACTTTGTGTTGCTGCTGGCCATGTGCCAGTCTCACTTGGCGGAGGACCTCCTGGCGGCCCCGGGTGCTAGGCCTGAGGATGGCCTCATCCACCTGTTCTATGTGAGGGCCGGGATCTCCCGGGCTGCCCTGCTGCGGCTCTTCCTGGCAATGGAGAGGGGCGCCCACCTGTTCCACCGCTGCCCTTACATGGTGTACGCCAAGGTGCGAGCGCTGCGCCTGGAACCATTCTCGTCCAAGGGGGTGATCACAGTGGACGGAGAGCTGGTGGACTATGGGCCAATACAGGCCCAAGTCCATGAGGGCTTGGCCCGGCTTATCACAGGTTGAGGTCAAGGGCACGTTGCTTGGCCTCTCTGAGCCCAGAGACGTGCGTTGAACGCTTAGATCCAGGGATTCAGCCATGTAATTTGATATTTTCTATCGAACTGGTGCTTTCAAAGTGCCAAAGAAGGAACATTTTTTTTCAACGGGATTTGAAAGCTTCCATACCATATTTTGGTAAGATCCGTTCTGTGCTAGCCTAGGAGTCTGTAAAGTCTGGCTCTGCAAACAGTGACTCTGCTATTGAAGCAGAGATTGTGTGACAATTAGAGAGAAGCAATTGGCAACATGCCTCGCTGCCTCAATCTGTAAGCTTAAAAATCTTACAAAAGAGACGCTCCCGCCATCTGAATAACAGAATTATTTAAATAAACAGAGGGAAAATGTATGTCCAACTCACAGAGAATGGAACACTTAGCTCAAGGCTAATGAATTTTATTATTGTTGTTATTTTACTGCAGCGTTTAAGCTGCCCTTTTGACTTGAACATATTTTTAAAAAGCAATCAGGTTTGATTTAAGTCTTAGAGACACAGAACTTTGACTAAGAGAACAAGGGGTCACTGCAAATACTACCATGGACCATATTATGACCACATAAATCAATTACATTCATAGTAGTAGACTACAAATTTTATTTTATCACCTCAACGTCAAGACAAACGACCGTGCATGCAGCACAGTTAACTTCTTTTAAAGCCCCGCCAGCTGATATTGCACCTCAGATGTGTTTCACCCACAAACAGTCTTAGGTGGGGAATTTGCCTACCCATCAGCCCTGTAATCTGGGAGTTTTAATTTTGGATTGGCAAAGTCCACTGAGAACATGAGCAACTCAATACCCTTGTTTCCTTACTTCAAAACTTGAATAAAGTCATAACGGTTGAAACGGGGATAATCTAAATTCACAACTAGTATGTTTTCTTTAGCTTGTTTAGCAGCTGAAATTGCACCACAGATGTGTATCACCCCCAAACGGTCTTAGGTGGGGAATCTGCCTTCCCATCAGCCCTGTACCAATCGGGGAGTTTGCATTTTGGTTGTGCAAATTCCACTGAGAACTTGAGCAATTCAACACCTTTGTGTCCTTATCTCAAAACTTGAATAAAGTCATAGCAGTTGAAACAGGGGTAACCCAAATTCACAACTAGTATGTTTTCTTTAGCTTGTTTAGCAGCTGAAATTGCACCACAGATGTGTATCACCCACAAACGGTGTAAGGTGGGGAATCTGCCTTCCCATCAGCCCTGTACCAATCGGGGAGTTTGCATTTTGGTTGTGCAAATTCCACTGAGAACTTGAGCCATTCAACACCTTTGTGTCCTTTTCTCAAAACTTGAATAAGGTCATAGCAGTTGAAAAGAGGGGTACAACTGGTATATTTTTGTTTGCTTGTTTACAAGCAAGTTGATATTGGTAGAGTTTTTTTCCTGCTTACACATAAAAAGGAGAGGAAAACATGAATTTGCAGTGTTGGATATTGACTTAGTCAAAGCCACTCGATTTCGTTGCAGTTCACTGAAGAAGTGACGGTCTAATGCAGATCACATCGTTTCGCGCTTCATTCGTAGTCCCCCTTCACAAATGAGCAGAATTTGAAAAAGCACAGCCATTGCCATTTATCTTTGCCCTGCCTCACGGTTCTTTCAGGAATTAGTACTGTGTGAACACTGAGGAATTTTCCAAGCAACGAATGTTCTACATTTATGTAAAATGAATTCCGCACCTCCTGCAGAGAACTGTGATTATTAGTTCTGTTTGTTGTATCTTAGACAAAATTCCCCACCCCTCTCAGAATGTCAACGTTGAGGTGAGTATGCAGACGTAAAAAATGTACCTCTTCCTCCATTAGTGCTAATCGTTCAGCTTATTTCCCAATTGGTTCCCCACATCAAATACCTTCTTGGACAATACTCTTAATTAATGTTATCCTGATTGATTTATGTAGTGCACAATTTTACCAATTTGTATAGCTGGACAGTTACTGAAGAAGCTACTTCACCCAAGTGTACAGTGATAGCTCCCAACCTTGAATTTTCACCTGTAACCAGCTAATTAGAAATCCGGTATTCAATATGTTGCCCTTTCCCTGGTTTATGTAGAATTTTTGACAACTTTCCTGCTGATGTCTCATGGTTAAAGAAAAGAAAGCTAGTGTCAAGTGTATTTAGTGTTATGATTTTTATGGGTTCAGTCAGCTCTGAACAGCATCAAACTGCAATGAAAAACTAAATTATTATTTTAAATCTAACATGCATTATTCTTCTTATTCACATGAGTCAATGACAGAGAGAAAATAATCAGTGAGAAAATGCATCTCCAACTCACATGAGATACATGGAGATAGTTCCCTTTCTTAAGGCCAACAAATATTATTATGGTTGTTATTTTACTGCAGCGTTTAAGCTGTTTTTATAAAGAATTTTTGCATAGCTGACAGGAAGATATTCTACTAAAAATAACTATTAAACTATTAAATTCCTTCAATTTCTTTGTGTTTGCTAAAAGACTGGATGGAATATGCTCTCGAGAGTCCCTGTCTAGTTAAATTTCATAAAAACAAACATGAATGACTCCAGTTGAAAAATTAGAAGCCCGTTGATAATGCTCCATGACTCCTGTGTCACTGCAGATCAGGAACACTTGGTTGTGAAGGACAAGAGCATCAAGAGGTTTGTGACGGGTGGAGATGCTTTCCTTCGGGAAAATTACACTTTAAATTAAATGCTTCTTATTTAGTGATCCTATCCTACAGTCAACGCCTCAAAAACTTTCAAATTTAAATTTTAAACACATTTTTAAAACACCTTTAAATGTAAATTGTCTCAATGTCGCCCAAATCTACATATTCCTTCTTAAAAGAGAGTTTAATCTATTGTCCCCAGGGCCTCAGAACTAAAGTTTAAGAGGCATAGTGAATTAAAGGCTGGAGATAGTTGAATAAAGGAATTCATATTTATAAAAGTTTACTTTTATGGTCTCAATTCCTCCTATGTTTTACAATGACTATATCTTTAATGATTCATTTAACCCTTGAAAAACATACTGCAAAACCGTACCTTGCGGCCTTCAATATTTCCAAATGGCCAGATTAATCAAGTAATTAAGCCCTTGAAATTAAAAGAAAACTCCAATGGGTGCTGGAATTGACTACTCAAAAATGCAAACGTTCCTGTTAAATTTTTGGCTGCCTAACTCAAAATTACCCATTTTTAACTTCCTTATTTAACCTCTCGTGGAGATAACATCAAGAGTTCCTCTTTGATGAGCTTGTCTGGGTCTGTATATATGTTCTAGCATGGTGGATTCTCACTCAGTCATTGAGAATCCACTGACTACCATCATGAAGGCTTCCCTGATCTTCCTTGTATTGTTCGTGGGTTCCAGCATGGGTAAGTGAGGGAGGCGGTCGGATTTCAAATCTAATGCCAAAAATTGCTTAATCTTACTCTCATAGAAAAAATGAAGACTATAAAAAACTGGCATACCGTTTTGTGTTGGACTGAATGTTAGGAAAACAAGAAGTTTTATTAACTCATGTTAGATGTTTGAAAGCTATATTTGAAAAGTATTTAGGATAGTGAAAATGAACCTAACAAATATTTAGACATAATGCGGCAAATTGAATCAAATATTGTGCTACGCAGTTTTTTGCACACTAGGAGTCTCTCTCTTGTATGCTATTGTTACCGCTTGGTCTCAAGCCAGTGAATCTGCCATCAAACCAATACTATATCTTTATAAGCAAGATCTAAAAATCTACTAAACAAACAGTGAGGTATCATCATTGCAATACTCTGAGCAAATACCAGCTGTTGAGTTATGATAATTCTGTATGCTAAGTTTCTATTAAAACCCTTGCAGGTAAAAAGTACTAATAAAAATATCTAGTACTAGACAGCACGTTTACTGGAGTAGCTGGTCCAGAAATCAGTTACGTCAGATTTCTCCAACTTTAAATACATCAGTATAGAATGATCAGGTAAATTACATTTCATGTTTATAATTATCCTAAAATCCCTAAAATCATGGCAGAGATTATGGATAGCTATAAATCATACACATTAGGTTACATTGGTAAGTGAAATACTAAATGTTCACAGTACAAGACTATACAATTTAAAAGAAAAAGATGTTCATGCCTGTAGTGTCATTCCATACAAATCTGCTGCAATTCATAACCTATAGAGGTGAAACTAAACATATTTTGTTATCATGAAAAGTGCACATCCCATTATGAGACATTACTGTCTTACAAATGTTAATTTGTCATGCCATTTTTAACTTGAGAAAATACAGCAGAGGCTCAATATTACTTTGAAGTTTGATAGTATGAGCTCCCTTCCAAATGAGCTGCCTCAGAGTAGCTTAAAACTGCAGAAGCATGTCAATATGCAATGTACCCAAGCGCATGTACAGTTTGGGAAAGAGGCACAAAATATTTGGTATCCTAATTTTCCAGAACACCACCTCTGAATGGGGACGGGAGAGGTGAGGAAAATGACATAGCTGTGCGTGTGTTAGATCTTTTGTATGTGTCTGCTTCTGTGAGTTGAGTTGTGCATTCACTGTCATCTGGTGTTCACATGAATTTCCCAGCGCTTCAGTGCACTGTGATTGAGGGAAGCCTCAAGCAGATTGACGCCAGTGAGGGTCAAGTGGTCGGCGTGAACAGTCAAGACCAAGTCTACATGCGTTCTGGAGAATCCTGGGTACGGCTCCCAGGAATCCTCCAACATGTGTCTGTGGGGCCCGCTGGAATCTGGGGTGTCAACAGGAACAATAATATTTTCAAGCTGGTTGGTGGAAGCTGGGAAATGTTTTATGGTACTCATTGTCTCTCACAAGATAATTAATTATTAGTTTTTAACTAAAAATGTATTTAAACAAATTATTAGTTATTCAGTAAATGTCAACAGAGATAAATATAAATCTTAACTGAAATAATCATTACATGCATCAGAAACAATAAATAATTATACACATGAATTCTAAAATGATTTCACTCCTCTAATGTTTGTTCATTGCAGGTCTCCTGAAGCAGATTGACGCTGGTGGTTATAAATTTATTGCTGGAGTCAGCAGTAACGACTTGATCTTCTGTCTGAACAGAATTCCCACCAATACACATCAATACACAGACCCCCTTCCTTGGATCTATTTGAGTGGATTACTCAAGTACTACTCATGTGGGCCTATCAGCTGCTGGGGAGTGAACTCTGCTAATCAGATATTTGTGAGAAAAGGAGTGAATTCAATAGACTGCACGGGCAATCAGGGTTGGCAGCATATCCCCGGAGAATTGTCCATGATTGAGGTGTCCACTGACGGCAAAGTGCATGGGGTGAATTCTTATGGGTTTGTCTACCGCAGGTGAGCACACAGTCTACAGGGCAATTTAGCATGGCCAATTAACCTAACCGCAAGTCTTTGGGTGGTGGGGGGAAACCAGAGGGCCCAGAGGAAGCCCACACGGACACAGGGAGAACTTGAAAACTCCTCACAGACAGGCACCCTGAGCCAGGACTCAAACCCAGGATCCTGCTGCTGTGAGACAGCAGCACTAACCACCGCACCCCAAACTTTTGTTCCTGATTATTATTTCATTGTGTGATTGTGTTCAGTTGCACCACATAAAATGTACACTTTTTTCTTTCAGAGATGGGATCAATGACTACAATCCAGCTGGCACTCACTGGGTTCAACTGACTGTTTTAGGAAGGAGCAAGCATGTATCATATGACCTGGATGTGCTGTGGGTGATCGGACAAGACAACTCAATCCAGGCGTGTCACTAAATTCTGCAGAGCAAGAAGAAAATTAATCTGTCATACATACGAGCTTGAAGTGACTAAAATCAATCCTGCTGAAATGTCTCTTCTGAAATCTTTAATACATTTCCACCAATACTTTTTTATTTCTGTTAGTCTGTTATTATTTTTCTCATTTTACTTTTGATTATTTGTAAACTTATTTCTGTCCAAGCTCTGTCACTTTGCCAAATAAAGCATCAATAAATGAACTATCTTGAGTGTAGTCCAAAGTGTAGGCATGTTAGACTATCGTTACAATACAAAGACAAATCACTATACACAGGGATAGTGTTATATACTCCAAATGTTTGTATTTGATGTCAAAATATTAAAGCAGGGATTTGTGTCTGATTAGTTTTAACACTTTTCATACACATTTCCCCTATTTCAGGGAAACAACATTACTGGGACAGATTAATGCAATGTCCAAATTAAGGCATGTTCTATTGGATTTCAATCTGGAAATTGAATTGGCCAGGCAAGAACTATTTACTTTTTAGTCCTGAAAACATTAAGCTAAAGCTAAAGCTTAGTTCCCTTGGCAGGACCTTTTTTTTTGGGTCATTAACTTGCTGTATGATGAAGCGTTGTCCAATGAATTTGGAGGCATTTGCTTATACTTATGCAAAGGATGTTGCTACTACTTTTAGCAGTGACGTCGTCAATGAAGACTAATGCGCTAGTTCCAGTGGCATCCATACACGCTCAAGCCAAAACACCATCTCCATCTTGTTTTACAGACGGGGTTCCCTTTTTTCTCCATACCTTTCTCTTGCTCATCAGTCAGGTATTCGTATTCAATCAATCAATTTTATTTTCATACAGCGCTTTTCACATGTTGTCATGTCACAAAGACGCTTTACATAAAGAAAGATACAGTATGTCCCAGGCCTGAC